>JADBJO010008894.1:0-34888 GCA_016801955.1 Conus betulinus | reverse complement strand
TCACCGTGAATAGCGATGCAAATGGGCTCTTTTGTGTGAAGCGAATTTCTCGGTTCAACCTTGCTCTCCATCTTCAGCTTGCAGGGGGGATAATTCGACAACATGCAGAAGGGCTCGGCCTTTTCGCGAATGCTTCAAGTGGGATGAAATGTGGGAACTTGTTCAAGGTGGGACAGTCCCACCTCAGGGGCTGAAGAGGGAACTGTTTTATCTGGCGTTGTTTTCTTTGGAGTCACTGGTCAAAAGAAGAACAGCAAGGAATCAACTGACCATGTCCATGTAACATGTGATGTTGCAGGTCAACTTCATAAAGGACAAATTTCAAAAAGAGTTAGTAGTCTGTCCAAAAAGATTGATACTTACCTTTGTTATGTCACACAATTTCATTTACATTTTTTAAAATATCCAATAATAGAGTTAATTCAGATCAAAATGATCACAAAATTATCTTTATTGGTCTCTGAGACGTGTGCGCTATCATTTTGTCAGAAATATACACTGAATAATAATTGGTAACCGCGATAATCATTTCCTAGAAATCTGGGGGTCAGACTCCGTGCAAAAAACCTTGTTTAAAAATTTTCAGGGGGTCACAAAAGTATGTTGGGGGCTCACACTTAATAACTGTTAGAAAATGTACTGAAAACAACAACAACAACACACACACACACACACACACACACACACACACACACACACACACACACACACGCACGCACATATGGTTGTACACACATATTACTACAGAAATAGAAATCTGACCTTTTTTTGCTTGTTGAGGTGATCCAGCGGTGGTTGTTTTTCTCTCTCTCTGGCACTGCTCTGTCCGGTCTTTCCTGAGTCTTTCTCCTTGCCTTCCTCTCCATCTCTACCCACCTCCTTCTTCAGCCTCTTGGTCTCAATGATGGAAGCAAGGGTGGACGGGTCTTTCCTTGCCACACTGCTGCTGCTCAGTGACCGCTTCAGCGAGTTAGCCCCGCTTCTCTGGCTCTCCGCTCTCTTCTCCTCCGCGTCTCTGCCTGCAAAGCTGCCGCTCAACGACCGCCTCACCGCCAGCGATCCGCTTCGGTCTCTTTCCGACAACCGTCGCTCTTCTGTTTCTTTTCCTATGGAGCTGTTGCTTAACGACCTTTTGACCGCACCGACTTTCTCTCCTTGTCCTCTGCCTTTTTCCCGTCCGTCTCCTTCGTGGATGCCCTGGCACTCCGAGTGGTCATTCTTTCTGGTTCCTTGCGTTTTGCGGCGGATGCCTGTTTGGCACTGGCCCTGGCCCTGGCTTCTGCCTTGGCTTTGGCCAGAGCTGACTTGGCTGCTTTTTTCTTCTGTTCTTCCTCGTACTCTTCCATGTCCGCGTAGCCCGACAAGACCAAGGAATAGTTAGGACGTTTCCGGCCCAGGATCTTGGCCAGGGTTTTTAAGCGCAGGCTGCTTCTCCTCTTCGGTTTGGCCTTCGACACTTTGTTGGTGTTCTGTGGTACCTTTCTGGATGTGGTCTGTCTCCTGTTCTTCGCTGCCCTGATGGTTTCCTGCTTGTGTCTGTTCTTGGCTCGGTCTTCTCGGCTCCTGTGGGTGGATTTGTCCGTCTTCTGGGTGCGCTGTCTGGTTTCTGGCCCCTGGGCTTTGCTGAGTTTTTTGGACGCCCCCTCCAGAACCCTCCTGACCGGGGAGGCGCTAGAGGACCTGACCTCCCTTTTGCCCCTCGACTGGTCGGGCTCTACTGGCTTGAAGGTGCCTGTGGGTACTCTCTGAAAGGTCCACACAGAAACATGTTATTTGCCTGACGACGTGAGAGAGAGAGAATGTTCTTTTTTTTTTTTTCATAACAAGAGACAGCATGTTCTTTTTGTAACCACACTTAACATGGCCTGATTCTACACATTACAAAATAGTGACAAATGAAATAACTTTAAGCTACAAACATCTGTATCCAAAACTCTCTCCTTTTCCTTTCCTCTGTGTGTGTGTGTGTGTGCGTGCGCGCGCACGCAGGTGCGTGCGTCTCGGTCTGTCTGTCTAAGTGTGTGCATTTGTGTTAGCACATCAGTGCAGTATTTTGGGATGGAGTTGGTTAATTCCAAATGCTTAGTTTTAGTTTGACTGTAAGACAACTACCACTGCATGGGAATTTCAAACTGATGTTTGCTTTTATTCATGCTCAATTATCCAGAAACAATTATTAGATGGAGAACTCAGAGCAATAACAAGTTTCAGTTTAAGCAAAAAATTCAAGACAATATAACAATATTTTAGAATTAAGTGGTCATTCATCAGCCTATAGTATGAATAAAGTTCTCAATGGTGGGATCAGACACCCCTCCCGTCCTCCCCTGTCCTTAATCTTCTTCACAAAGCTGGATCAATGCATTCTGAACTGGCAGCAAGACACAAAACGACAATATTACTAAGATCAAAAATCAATGTCAGGAATATACATGAGTGACACATACACACTCTGATTACTTCACACATTTTCAAGCAAATATGCAATTCAATTACCTTTAATATCTATATTACTTAACATTCCTGCCTCCCTCCATTTTTCAAACAAATATACAGTTCAATTAACTTTTCTTTTCTTTTTTTTTTCAAAGAGGAAAGAAATATCGAGGTACAGAGTCTTGATTCCTGGTGATGACATACACAATTGTGATGAGAAAAGACTGTCTATAATATGCTACACCAGGCAGAACGGGAAGGACTATTGTGATCACTTACCACCATTCAACTCATGAACTGAATCATGTTCCGATATCAAAGACCCCCATGATTTATACAATGTTTTTCATTACTCCTCTTCTCCTAGCAATTCTCTGGTCTTCTCTCTCTCTCTAAATATTCTCCGGCATACCAGAGAAAGAACATTAACATCACAACATGTTGGGAAAAGTTGTTAGTAAAAAGCAGGATGACTGACTGAACGCAAGTGCTTGGCAACTTTGTTAGTACAGGCACATACCAGTTAATATTCAGTTACTGTGTTAATTCATGTCATACCCAAAATACCAATCATGCACATGCAGCACTGGTGTTAAGATACAAGGCACAGACCATAGCAATAAGCATGCATTGCTGTCTTCCAGTCACTGGTATCAACCTATGGGTGAAGACAGAACTCAGAGACGCAGGGCTACTGACTGACATCCACAACATGATCAGAGTCATCCATTAACCTGCTCACTACCATGAAGACACAGCTCCATTGCCTGCCTTCTGCCAATCAATTTTAAGAAAATCTGTATTTTCAATTACGCTTGCTAATCTTTTCTTTTTTGGCTATGCAAAACTTTTGTTTTTCAATTTCATTATCAAGAAAAAAGAAATGAGCCTCCTGTTTCAAAAAACATGAATGCTTCAGAGCGTTCGTACAGATTAGAATTTGTCTTGTTTGTACTCCACCTTTGCTCCTTTTTCAGGTATTTCTCTCTTATCATCAGTTCCAGAGGGAGGTCTTAAAGCTGATAAATATTCAGACTTACACCTCCATTTATCAAAGTACAATATACCAGTTTACAGGCAGTCAACAGGTTACAGATGATCTGCGAATTCTTTAATAATCTCAGAGTCTCTAAAACATTTTTTTTGTGGCGAGCAAAAGACATGTTAAACTCAAAACGTCATGTTTCATGACTGATCCTAATTTTTCCACTCAGTTTGTGTACAACCACACATACACACATGCACAAGCACACATACACTTTACAAATCAAAACTCCCCACCCCACCCACCACTTCCCAAATGATATCTAATGAGGTATTTCGCTTTCTTAAACTTTTTCCCCATTTCTTTTTACACAGCTGTGCAAAGAAATTATGAGTAACTGCATGCATGTGTGTTTGTGTGTCTGTGACTGTGAGCATACATTTACTGACAAGGGTGCAAATGCTACCTATCACTGCTTCAGCACAAGTTTTCTGAGTGAATCAACTTCATTTGTGGCCCATGTAAATACATCAAAAATAAAATTTCCCTGTTTTCGTCTGTTCTGCATGGATCAAAGGCATGTTCAGTCTTTTTCTTTAAAAAAAATTTTCATTAAAAAAAAATGTTACAAACATCACCAGAAAAGAAATAAAACAGAAAAAGGAAACACAAAAGACACAAATGACAAACTGTTCTAAAACTAAATGGCTCACACACACTCTGTCTTAAGCACCTGGAGAACCCACTTTCTTCATAGTATTTTACATTTCCAGAGAGAGAAAAGTAAATTTCATCATAATAGCTATCTTGATCTGATTTTTTTTAAACAGCCTTTCCTTGGTAACTCAAAATGTTCACAAAACTGACACCTTTTTTCCTCTGTCAAACAGCAAACTGACAAACCAACTTAAAGAGAAATTTTATTATGATCCACAGTTCTTGCTACTAGGATTTTTTTTTCTTTGGCAGAAATACCAACCCAACCAAATTAGGGGACACGGTAAAAAAAAAAGGCAGAAAAAAAAAAAGGCATGCATAACAAACCTTGAGGTAGAGAGATATTGGGGAGTGACACTGAGAGGAGGGCAGGGGGCTGGGGGTAGAGGACAGGTCTTCTGAACACATCACTACCACCAGTCCCAGCTGATAGCCTTGCACTGGCACTCCTGGCCCGTGGAGCCCCATGTCCAGGGACAACATTGCTCACACCATGGCTGCACACGCCATCCTTATTGGATACCATCTTCATCGACAGACTGGAGCTCTGGGCAGCTGATGTTGCAGAGTAAGATGTGCTCTGTACGCTGAGGTCCAGAGGTAGGGACCATGGTGAAGATGTCCAAGTTCCACACGCCAGTCCCATGTGCTACAGCTGTGACTTGTTTGACCTCTTGTTTGCGAAGATCAAGGGGTTGGGACTCTGATGCAGACGTCCTATGTGTAGGCCCATTTGATTCTGATGCCGACATCCTATGTGTAGGCCCATTTGATTCTGATGCAGACGTCCTATGTGTAGGCCCATTTGATTCTGATGCCGACATCCTATGTGTAGGCCCATTTGATTCTGATGCAGACATACTATGTGTAGGCCCATTTGATTCTGATGCAGATATCCTATGCGTAGGCCCATTTGATTCTGATGCAGATATCCTATATGCAGGCCCATCTGCCATGACTCGCTTGCTGTCTTGAGTCTTCCAACCTTGGAAGCCAGTAGGGGCAAACGATTCCACATGTGACGGTTGCTGTGGTGCGGTGTCTGTTTTTCCTAAATTGTGCACAGCTTCCAGCACTGGTCTGCTTTTCATGTTCACTGGGTGCTCAGAATGTTCATCCTTATGTCCTACCAAGGTTTGGTTTACACTGCTGTCAGTCACAGTCTGCAACACTGCTTCATCTCCTGAGGGCTTTCCGACACGGCCATGCATGGACAGGTTTTGCGACACAATCTTGCATTGTGCCTGTGCTTTGTCAGCTCCTTGACAAGTGTCCAGCTGATTTTCCTTTTCTGCTGACAGCATTGTTTCTGAAGACGTCTGATGGTCAGTTTGGGCTTCACTATCAATGGTAAGCTGACAACCTTGGACGGGCATACCTATTCTGGAGCGGAAGTCCAGACGACAGTGCCCACACATACATGTGTAGGCCACCTCTTGCTTAGAAGGTGGATGAGAGTAGTAGACATTGTAGCTGCTGCGAAGTGATGTCCAACCAGGGTTGTCCTGAGCAGCGTGGATCTGGTTTGTTTCTCTGCTGGAGGTTGCTTGTTCACAGATGTTGTCTGGCTGCCGTCCTGAAACGCGTTGACACTTAGACGGGTGTGTCGCTGACAGGAAAGTCGGACATCGGCCAACTGTCCTTGCATAGGCATGGTCATTTCCCAGCTGGGGATTATTTTCACTGTTACCTTGAGGGCCACACAACAGTGATGTTTGTTCAGGCGACTGACAGTCTAGTACACTGCCACTGGAATGGCCACAATCCCCAGTCTCACAGTCTGTTTCCGTACTGCTGGCAGAGTCGTAATCCGTGTAACACGTTGTGTCACTTTCACTGGCTGAGTCGGTTACACTGTCAGAACTTTCTTCCTGCGGAATGCGTGTGTCACAGGACACATCAGCGCTGACACGACTCAACAGTGGGGGAGTTCTGATTTCACTCAGTTCACCTACAGAAGCACACACTGACATGGGCATGTCTGTGACTGCCGACAACACTGGCACTGCAGAGTGTGTGGGAGGCTGAGTCTGGTTCTGTTCATGCTCAGCACGTATGCTGTGTGAACTGGCAGTGGAACAAGGCTGGTGATGGACAGACTCTGTACCTTTCACTGTGGACTTCACACAGGTCTCTGTGGGGGACTGTGCCTTGTTCTGTTCATCAACTTCATGTCAGGATGTGTGCTGTGTGAACTGACAGAAGAACTGGAAGGTTGGTGATCGACTGGCTCTGCATCTTTCACTGTGGTCTTTAGACGCCCCTCTGTTGCAGTCTGTGTCTTGTCCTGTCCATGCTCACGATGTGTGCTGTGTGAACTGACCGTGGAACAAGACTGGTGATCATGGCACTGTGCACCTTTCACTGTGGACTTGTGACAGGTATCTCCAGCTTCTTACTGTCCAAGCCTTCTGCACTGACAACAGAAAGTATTGACAAAGCTCTGGTCAATGAATCAACATCAAAGATCCGATGTGGACACTGGGAGGAACTTGTGATCTTTGCACATATTCGGATCAAATTCGATCTTTGAGTCTTCGACATAGGGACCAGACTTTGACTTGCTTGCTTTATAGATTTCAGCGAAGTCGACTGAGCCGCAGCCCTGACACAACACCGTCTGAGACTGCTGACTGCACACTGGGGCTTTCTTGAAACACCTGACCCTGAGCACACATTTCTGCATAGTTTTGCTTCAATTTAGCTAAGATCTGTTCCAACTTGAATGTTTTCTCTTGCTCCTTACCAGCCTGCTCATTCAACGTGGATGAAACTTCCAAAACCTTTTTGTAAGTTCTTACTATCTGTCCGTGAGACACGCTTCTGTTGTGCCTCTTTTTCAGTGGCTTTGTCTTGTAATGGGCAAACTCACGCAGCTTTTCGCTCTCTTCTTGTATTTTCCTTCTGGAAATGATCTCATTCTGTGTATCACTTTCATCATCTTTCTTGCTGGCCTCTGACCTCCTTGTTGCCACTGTTACACAACTTTTCTCCTCTTTAGTTCTGGCAACCTCTTTTCAAGCTGGGGTTGAAGGTCATGATCTGTCTGCGTCCTCTTCTTGTCATGATAACCTTTAATGTCAATACTGTCTTCCGATACTGATACAGCGCCAGTTCTCAAATCGTCAGAGACACTGTCATATGTAACTTGTTCTTCTTTTGGTAAGGTATCAGCAAGAATTTCACTGTCTCCAAGGATGCTGAAGACATTTCACTAGATGTCTGTGAAGTATGACCTGATGGCTTAATGTCACGATTTTCTAACTGTTTGGGCAACATGCTCACAGGATTGCCTGTTCTTTCTTCAGTCTTCTTCAACACCTCACCCCTTGCACTTTCAGGTGATGCAGTCTTTGAACGTCTGGTATGTACACCTGTGCTGGAGTCTGCATCTGCAACATCAGGCTCTGACTGTGTCTTTGTGTCTCCTGGAAGCTTAGGACCAGGTACAGCCAATGCCTTAACGGTGTCTTCAGTTAGAGTCTCACTTGTTCTTCGCTTCTTTCTAGCATTTGGTACTGCTGGTATCTTGAAGACACTTTCAGGAGTTGTTTCAGTAATTTTTCGTTTCTTGCTAGCCGCTTGTTTGGGTACATTTGCTGTTGCTGGTTTCTTAAAAATGTCGGCAGTTGATGTTTTACCCTTTGTTTCTTTCTCACTAGACTCTTGTTGGAATACTTCACTGGAGCAAATATTCATGTGGCAGTGGGTCTGATCCAAAGTGTTTTTACTGTGTAATCGGTCTTTTTAGGTCTAGGCTCTTGTATGCCACGGGTTACAGACACATCTTCCGACATGCAGGTCTTCTTTACCTTGAAACTATCGTTTGTTATCAGGTCACATGGACTTGCTGGCACCTTGCTTCTCAACTCAAAACTGCATGTGCTCCTTCCTATATTAGACAACTGAAACTGCCCCAACACAAAGTCATGAAGTTAAACAACATTGCAGACAAATCTGACAAACAACACTGAAGACAATTTTGAAAAGATTGACAATAAAACAAAACCATACCATTCTGGTTTCTATGCCAGACAATAGGATAAATCAAAAACACCAACGCAAAAACAGAAACAACAAAAACCGCAAGAAAACATACAATAAAAGCAGAGAACCAAGCAAATAATCATAGGTCAGGGAATTTGTGAGTATATGTGTGTGTGTGTGTGTGAACTGTGTTTGTGTGTATGCGTGCGTGAGAATGCCCATCTGTGCAAGTCTGTGCATATGCATGCACATAAATATGTGCAATCAAACATCTACCAATTTGTCTGCATGGGCTAGCACTACTTTTCAGTGAGTATTTGTCTTGCACTTCTTACTTTTCACGGCAGTTCTCTTTTTCTCAAGATGATGTTACATAGCTAATGTCACTTGCAACAGAAAATCATGTCACACAGTGTATGTGGACATGTGTGGACTTGTAAATAAAAAAGCCTACTAAAACTGGTCAATTATGGATCTAAATGGAACCAGGATTAACAATTCATTGCTTATACAGGATTTTTTTTTAATGAAAATTTCATGGTTTTTTTCGATTTGCCAGTTTTCAAAGACTCTCAAGTAAATCTACACAGTTAGAAACATTTAAAACAGCAAATACTGAAATATTATCAGTTTATATGTTAAAGATATACAAGTGCAGATTAGCAACCTACACTAGTTACAAAAGGGCATTTTTCAGGACTGCAATTAATTTCTGGATATCGTTTACTACCTTACCAACAAATTCTGGAGTGTGATTGTGTATGTTTGGGGAACACAAAAATCAGCCACACCGCCACCCAAACCTGAAAGGATTTTAATCCAACATATGAACAGTTTATTCTAAAGGGCTTTCAAGACCCTGAAATGGGGATTTCAAACCTCAAAGACCTTCATGGAACTTCAAGGTTGATAAGACTTCTGCATCACGGTTAAAGTCCTGTGTGATCATGCTTAAACTGGATCTCAAACAGCACAGAATACCTGTTTTCCTGTTGAGTCATTACTGTATTACTTTTCCTCTGGCAAGTGGCGGAAACAAATGTAAAATTCAATAAAATGGATACGACCAAAATGCTGCACAAAATTGGTATGTATATCTCTTAACGCATCAGAAAAACTGGTTCTCTGATCATACCATGGTGATATCATTCACTAGCAAACTTCTTTACCTCTTCAGATTCGCCTATGATTTGAGTCCAATCTTTTCTATCCCATCGGGAACGACCCAGACTCAAAGTCGTGGGATGGGAAAGCAGTCACAGAGAAAGCCAGGGGAGACAAGCACTGCAAGTCAATAATCACTGCAGAAAGACAAGCTGGATACAATGAGTGCCACCCTCAGCGTGCAGCAGCAGCCAGACAAGCTAAACTGTGAGGTGCAGCCAGTCAACAACAACCATTCCCAAGGTCAGCATTTGGAATTATGTGATATTCAGTGCTAAGCATTTGACCAGACCAATACAAATTAGGTCCCAGCAGAAAAATCTGAATTAACATGATCTTTCCACAGACAAGACGACGAACAGCCCCCAACCCCTCAAAACAAAATTCTCTAACCTTCTCTTTCATTTTCCTCCTTCCATTCCCCCTTGCTGTCTCTGCCTTTATTTTCCAATTTTCTTTCTTTTATTCATTCATTTACTTTTTCTTGAAGGACAATCACCTAACCATCACTTCCATTCCATTCTTACCCTTTAACATGCAGTCCTGAACTATGTTCAAAAGTAGCTAAGCATACGATTTTAATAATTCCTGGAAAACCAAGAATATCTGGCAGCGTTTCACTAAAAAAGAATAAAAAACAACAAAATTTTTTTTTTAAAGGAATTTTTATAGCAAATATACAGATAAATAGATACTCCCCCCCCCCCCTCTTCTGGCCTCCCCAACTCCTTATTTTATAAAATTTGCTGCTAAGTTCTTGCATCCCAACCTCAGCGTGGAACCCCCACCCCCTCTCTCATCATTAGCATTTTGTTCTGCCCCTGGAGAAAGACCACCAGAGGCACAGCCACCTTCACGACTGATCCTTCACTTCACTTTCATACCAGATCCCACACAGTCACCGACATACGCACTGGATGCTATTCCACCACCATCTGCCCAGCCAGATCACCTCTGCTCCTCTACATGGCCCTGCCCCTCCCCCTTCCCCCAAAACCAAGTTTCACTTCCATGATGTAGACAGTGCTCAAGTCTGAAATTCACCGTCTAACTTCGGGGGGGGGGGGGGGGGGAATGTTGCTTGAACCCCCCCCCCCCCCCCCCCCCGTTTCTGTGTCAAACCCACCAGCTTTCATTACAGCACAGAATATAATCATGTCTGTCATAGCTGGGTTTTTTTAATCACTGTAGCTCTACATTTACTTCATGTATCGGCGACTGTGGACAGACGATGGCCCTGTGCTTTCTTTGAAATCCAAAACGCTAAAGGGTGATACAACATACCAACCCTAAATTCTCCGTCACTTGTTAGGTATGACAAGTTCTAAATGAGTTTATTCCCCCCTCCCCCCAAAATATATATATATATATATATATTCATTACATACATCAACTGAAACAACATCATAAATAAATCCATACATATATATGTAAATAAAGAAGCTGATGATTTCCATATCAATACTAAAAAAAAAATTTTTTTTTTTTGTTCTGAAGTGCTGACAGCAAGGTCTGGACATATAAATCTAATCTTCCCCTCCATTTTTCCATTTAAATACAAGTGACAGGAACCCCCAAGAACAGAAGAAAGCAAGAACAGCAAGGTCACCCAAAGCAAGCACACAGAACACGAACAATCAACACCACCACAAGTTCTGTTAACACAGGCAAGAAACTGTCTCCACCTGCCAAGCATTAACAGAGAAAAAGCATACCTGTTGCTGCCCTTGACCCTGCAGGTGATTCCCCCTGATCTTACTGGTGCGCAGAGGGGAGGGAGCGACAGGGGTTTTGTATGGGTTTAGGCGCGGCGAGTTGCCGTTTCGCTCAAGCGCAAGCTTCCCTGTAGGAGAGAACTTTAAAAAGCTGGCGGGCAAGCATTTGACGGAGGCCGATTTTTTAGCAGGTGTGAATTCCCCAAACACAAGCCTGGATCCAGAAGGTGAGGGGGTCTTTTCTGGAGTGTAGAAGTATTTCTTGCTATGCTGGGAGGGTGGGGTGGCACCAGAGTGTACTACCTTGCGGGTGAGACCCTGGCGCAAGCTGACGATGCCGCGAGCAGTCTCTGGCGTGCCAGCGCTGGCTCTAGCGGCCTTCTGGCTTGCCTGGAGCAGTCTGAAAGGCTGTGGATGACACACGCACACACAAAATGACCTCAGTACATTTGTACACAGTCTGTGTTTTTATTCACAGTTAGTAATATCAGTGCAGATCAGCATTTTGCCTATATATTTGTTCAACTAACCACTACAAAAGTGAAAAACAATTCACAGAATTGTTCACTTCTTTCACTTATTACATATCAATCACCTACAGCACTTGTTGTTCAAATGGTCATTTCTGTCCTTTTAATCTTTTTATTTTATCATACTCCTAATAAAGCATTCATGCAGTGAGACGTCTCTATAATGAACTTGAAAATGTCATGAGAAATGGGGTCTTTGTAGAAAAGTGCCTTTACAGACAAGTGTAAGTGTCTGCATGCAAAGAAGTCTATCTACAACCTTTGCGTTACATGAAGAAGACATTCGGAGATCCTACTGCCGAAAAGATGGTGCAGTGGCAAGATTGCAACCGTATCGTAATTATTCATAAATATCATGTGGTACTCATCATGAAGTACAAGTCTCTATCACTTCATTAAACTGATAAAGATCAAAATGTCCTTAGGTTTAAGTTGATACAAATGGATCACTGCCAAATATTATTCATGCACACATGTGTGAGTATGGTCTGTTCAGAGCACCCCTCACTGGGCTCAAATGTCGTACTGAATACAACAAAAGTAAAGTTCTTTTTCGTCTCAGTTCATATGCAGCAGGTAAAAAAAAAATAATAAAAAAAAAAAACACTAGGAGTTACTGTAAGCTGAAAGTCTCTATGAGTTCACGTAAGAAAAGAATTGGGTTGTTCAGAAACTGATGCTGGCATTTCTTTTCAACAGTTTAGCGAAAGTCTTTACAGAAGATGGAAGGTCAGTCGCTGGCCAGAATGAGGTGGAAGGGGAGAAAGGGTTGACAGGGGGGATAGGCAGGGGTGGTGTTGTTCCAGACAGACGGAAAATAGCAGCACAATGTGTGCGAAGTGATCTGTTACAGCACTCTGGGTGGCTGTCAGGAGGGATTACTGCATAGCTAACAGAGAGGTTCCCCTGCATTAAAGAAAATTCGCAATCAACATGCAAAGAAGCACCTCACCAACTCCATTACTTTCAAAGGGATTCTGCTAGCCCATTAACACTGTTAGCGCATGATACGGCTGTGAAGAAACAAACAGATACCAACCATCAGGCAGTCAATACCAGCTGAAAAGAGAGCCAAATGAAACACCCGTTCAAAATCCTCTCTCCCCACCCTACCCCCAGCTTCCCACCATCTTTCCAGCGAGTGAAAATACGCTGAGTTCATGAGGATGGCAATGGACTGTGACTCGCTGACCTGACACAACTGTCAACAAGAGGTCATATAACAGGACACATGCATGCATGCATGCACGCGCCACATACACACATAGCCGCCAAGGCCGTAGAAGTGTAGGATTTGACATTTTCAGAGTAACATTACAGAGTGAACTGTACCACTTCTTTGTCGTGTTTACTGAAGCTTTTTCGCTGGTTTCTCCTTTGAGACGGTTTCAATGGTGTCCTCAAGGTATGACATGTCAGACTCCATAGCACTCTTGATCGCATTTTGCGATGAGAACAACATGATGACGGACTAAGATGATTGAAATCTTGCAAACTATTTGCATGGGTTTGACTTGACCAACAAAATATCAAAATTGTTGGCAATGAAATCAATCAAGAAGGTGGTAACATTGCAATTATCCTCAACAATTTTTCATCTGCTCTTTCTTCCTCTTCTTACTGTACCTGGCCATTCTTGACTACCTAAGTGTTCCCTCAGTTCCACATAACTTTGCGTGCGTGCGTGCGTGCGTGTGGTGGTGTGTGTGTCTGTGTGTGTGTGTGTTTGTATGTGTGTGTGTGTGTGTGTGTGTGTGTGTGTGTGTGTGTGTGTGTGTGTGTGTGTGTGTGTATGTATGTGTGTAGTGTGTGTGTGTGCGCGTCTGTGTGTGTGTGTGTGTGTGTGTGTGCGCGTGTGTGTGTGTGTGTGTGTAGAGAGAGTGTATGTTTATTTCATCCCCAAGTGTAGCAAAATAGCATGGTCAACTAAATCACAGCATGCCATGCCAAGAGTAGAGCAACAGACAGTTCTGCAAGCCTGCGTCCCAACATAAACTCAGAGGCTTGCTCACTGCCTTCATGGGTGTGAGGGGGTAAGAGAGATGTCACAGAAACAGTGTGGCAGTGAGCCTCCCACTGCAAACAGAAGGGAAAGGTCTGGTAAAAACAGTGTGGTAGTGTTTCAGTGTGACTAGAGGCCTGGTTCTTTGACACCAGCCATTTTTCATCAAAAACTTTTCTCAGCACCAACATAAAGAGGACAGGACAGCATATGAAAGGATATCTTTCTTTCCTTGTGAACTTGCCTGAAAGACGACATACAAGAGGTTACATCTGCCAGCTAGTGTATGGTACAGGAGCTGTTATTTTTCACCGGTGCAATGCAAAAATTTACAAGTAAAACAGCAAATGATGGTCTAGAAAAACCTTTGTTTCGTTAATACAGTTGTGATTCTCTTAAAGGTTCATTTTGATTTTCTTTTCTTAAGCAACTAAAACAGTAAGAAAGAAAGTCCTTGTGAACAAATTATTATGGTCAAGTAATTCACTTCACTCACAATGGCTACATTTTCTCAATCAGTCTATGCCATACTCAAACTGAAGATGGTTTTACAGAAACACAGACAATGAGAATCATACAATTTTAAAATAATCGAACAGCTAAGAACCACTGATATACATTGTTGAAAACAAAACAATCATAATGGCCAAATATTTACCTTAGGAGACAACTGGTTATATTTTCTCTACTACTCTATGCCATAATTCAAACCAAACACTGTTTTACTGGACACTGACACTGAGATTCATACAATTCACAATCACCAAGCAACCAAGTACCGTGGACAAAGGAGTTGTGATCTCCACCAGTTCTTCATTGACATTGCTGCCACTGCTCGATGATTCAGGAGTGCTCTCCCTTGTCTGCTCATTCTGCTCCCCGGGGACAGGCGTGCGGGGACGACTGCTGCCGTCCTCCAAAGAGGACTCGTCACGTGCAAAGTTAAAGTAGTCCAAGTTGGGTGGCAACAGTCGAGACCCTGGATGAAGAAACATTAACACCCAACATACATATAATCACAAAACTGAGACCGGAAAAACTATTTCCCTTGATTATATGAAGTTTGCTTTTCTACTCAATCTAAACGTACTGAGTAAAAGCTGATGAGGAAATCCAGTAAAAGAAGGGGGAAAAAACTCACAGCCTAAAATAAAAGTAAATACAGAATAAAGGTGCCACAGTGATGGCTTGTTGGATGGGACACAAACAAAACAAAGAATGTAAGGTGACATACGGAAAAGACAAGAAGCGCCATCACAGCGAATCAACACATATTAGATGGGCTACCCTGTTACTTAGGCATGTAGACCTCTGAAGCCGTGTCCGCTGGAGAGAGACCAACAGATTCCTATTTCAAATTTTTTTTTGTTTTTTTTGGGTTTTTTTTGACTGACTGACTGCGGACATCAAAATCACAGATGAACAGTTCTACTTCTACCATGTAGTCAAGTCGGCCTTTGCAGGGCTGTTGCCAAGTTCAAGAAAAAAAATCACAGTCTGAGAAAGAAACAAACAACAAACAATGTATGTACCACTGAAGCAATAAATTACACAGTAGATAAATTATTGACATCCTCAACATTGAATAACACTATGTTCTGCTGGGACTGCCAGTTATTCTGCTTAATTGTTAATAATCCCAAAACAACTAGAAAAAGGATTAAAAAAAAAAAAGTAAAAACATTAATAAAAACAAATCAATATAATAAGAAAGTGTTTATAAAAGTCTATGTACGACCAAGCTATCAGCTTTTAACATAAACCCTGATAGGTTATAAACTGTGACCAGAGAAAAAAAAAGTGTAAAATGCACAATGGCCCACAAACAAAGGAAAACAGTAGATGATAGTAAAGACAGGTTCCCATGTCATCCCCTGCAACTCTCCCCCCCCCCTCCCTCCCCTCCCCAAGGCAAAGCCAAAGAGACTGACAGAAAAGAGGACTTACTAGTACACACAACTTCCAGAACAAACTCTGTGGAAGATACATATCAATGTAATGAAAAAAAAAAAAAAAACGCCTTTCCCATTTTGCAGCCTTTTTCCACGTTCATTACAACACTTATTTGACCAAAGGAAGGAAAGTTTAAAAGCTATTATTCTTTAAAACAACAAAAAAAAAAGAACTTTTTCAGTTATCAACTAAGCACAAAAACTACAGTGATGTGCTCTACAGTTTTTGGCTTAGTTGATATAACTGAAAAAGTAGACAGACATTACACACAGTGTGTTTCCTTCTGAACACTTTCTCTCTGCATCCCCCCCCCCCCCAACCCCCAGCCCCGAATGCTCCCAGCTTACCTCTCAAGCAAAGGAAGGTGAGGAAGTCCTCTGTCTTTGGCACTCTGTTCAGCAGGCTGTGGGGAGAATTGGCCAGCTTTTTACCAGGTGAGCCGCCAGGTGTGGAGGGCAAGGAACAACCCTGAGCAAACTTCCTCTGAGCATGGATTTTCCCTTTTTAACACACACACACACACACACAAATTGTTTGTATCTACTGCTAGTTAAAAAATTCAAAACAATAAATCAAACCAAAAAGGAATTTTATCTGACATATGTACCAGTCATTCTTTTGTTCAATTTCAGAGCAGGCATAAGTATCGCCAGAGCGCGCATGCTAACAATCTTAGTGATGCAACAACTCTGAGTCTGTGTGTCTGCGTACAGATATTCGTTGTATATTCACATTAAGAGCACACACACACACACACATATATATACACACACACACACACACACACACACACACACATACATAAGGTAGGTCGCTTATTGGACTACTAGCCGTTTTCCAATTCGTCTGATTTTGAAGAATGTTGTTACTTGTTTTTGAGATCTATACAAAACCGTTAACTGTTATCACACATCCATGTTTATGCTTACTCACTTCTTGAACTCGTGTGATGAAGCAACAGACGACATAACCGAGTCTTGACTGCTTTCGTCCATGTTGTTCGTGCTGGAGGCTTGACCCCGCTCTCTGACCCCTGCCGGATAGGACTGGGGCGACACAATATGTCGGGTGGACTTTCTCAGTTTTGGAATCTCCTCGCTCGTCGAGCTTTCCTCCTCCAGCTGCGGTGTGCGAGGGCGACGTGACTCATGCAGGGATGCATACAAGGCTCTCCTTAGCTCCCTCTCCTCTTTCCCTTGAAAGCCCCACCGCATCATCCTGAAATAAAACACGGTATTCTTAAAAGTAACTAGAAAAAAAAAAAATGTATACAGTTGCAACACATCATCATTTGAGTGGATAAAGAGGGGAAGAACAGACAAGGAAACTTGTAAAAGCCCCAATCTCTTTTATACACACTTTCTTAACAAAACGACCAAAAATAGAAAAGAAAAAAAAAAGTTTTGAATCAGACTGGCTGAAAATATGCATGGTTTTACTTCATAAAAGTCGAGTTATTTCTGCACACGCACACACACACACACACAAACACTCTACTCCTGCAACAGAGAAAAAAAAAATGGTAGAGAGAGGCATTAAATCCATCTTTGTTTTGACTATGACCTGATGTTCTCAGACACAGACCGAGACGCAAAAGCTTGAAAAACATTTTTACAGAGATAAACGAGACATATTCAGACAGACAGACACAGACAGACAGACACAGACAGACAGACAGACAGACAGAAACACTGAGTGGTGAAGTTTACCACAGTTTTGGGAGTCACCAGACGCCGAGGTCGGCGAGCCTTGTGAAGCTCTGACTGTCGCGTGCTCCTCTGTGTGACGGACTGAGTGCTTCTTCTGGACGTCATCGTTACATCTAGTCCTGCGTGGACAGACAAAGAAACATCTGTACTTCCAACTGTTTTTCTACCTAGTACCTTTTTTCATGTTACAATTCGCAAGATAGTAGCGGGTACCAAATCAACACTGACAAAAAGTTTAGGCAATTTCAATGACAAGTCTTGAAATGAGTGCTTCATTCTTTTTTTTTTTTTTTTTTTTTTTTTTTGGGGGGGGGGGGGGGGGGGGGGGGGGGGGGGGGGGGGGTGGTTTTTACATTGTAGTTCTGTATATTGATCATGAGTATACACACAGAGATCACTATAAGAGATGAATCATTATAGTTATCTAAAGAAACAACTGCTCTGCAGTTCAAGAACCAGTGGCTATAAGACTGGAATTATTTTTAAAATCTTATCCTGAAAACTTCATTTGGTATGATACTTTGTAATGTCTCATGTGATTACCCAAGTTTATCTTTCCCTAACAGATGGACCCTGACTGTTTCGGTTAAGTTACATTCAAACGGTGAAATCATCAGGGCTTCCTGCAGCTGACGGGATCAGAGGATCCACAGGACCCTCACTTTCACAAAGTTTACAAGGTTCTCATCAGATTTTACAATATCACTCTCAGTTTAGTGACTACAGGGCCAGACATTTGTATTCCACAGACTTGTACATGATGTAAAGCAAGGGGGTTGTTTCATGGCAACTTCAGAACTTGTCTAACTAAATCCGACTCTTGTAACATTACCTGTGACCATTACCAACACACAGTATACCCACATACAGAGAATCACACAGTAAATGAAACTGGAACCAATTCACACACATACATATGTACATGTATACACACACACACACACACACAAAACACAACTTATAAAATATAAAACAAATAGAGTCTGGCACACCTCATAATTTGTGTATCATTTAAAACTACCTCTGTAGTCTGAGCTGCTATCTTTCCATAACTCTTAGATATTTAGCTCATGATAAGCAACAGTATCATGTATGAACTTATTCATGTTTCAATTAACACCAGTCATTTAGTTCACCTTCAATATATTTTCCAACTCCTGAGCCTAAAATATACTGCATCTATTCTATTTTTAAGGAATCTGTAACAAACATATGTAGATGAAAGGCCTAATATTTTCTTTGATTACTTACTTGCACATAACGGATAAGGCATGTGAGCAGATTTTTGTAAGAGGAAGGAGGAGGAGGAGGAGGATGGTTGAAGTGTGTGTGTGTGTGTGTGTGTGTGTGTGTGTGTGTGTGTGTGTGTGTGTGTGTGTGTGTGTGTGTGTTTACGAGTGTGTGTGTATACTATATATAATATGTGTGATGTTTCCACAGGTCACTGCCATCTCAATATCATGACAGGGGGTTCCAAGTGTCAGCTACCCTGTTGACGAAAAAGCTTTGTCTGATGTTGAATTTACTATAGTTTTTCATTAATTTTAAATTGTAACCTCTAGTTGGTCCTTGGGTGTTGAGTATGGAGGGGAAGGCACAACTGTAGAGTCCATGTGTATATACCTCTATTAAGTCTCCTTTGATTCTCCTGTAACTCATACTGGGTAATTTCATAGCCTTCAGTCTGTCCTCATACTCAAGATGACCCAAACAAGGGACAAACTTTGTGGCTCCAACGAGCACTCCTTCAATTAACTTTTTGTCTTTTTCTAGATGCAGCCTCCAAACACAGTTTGCATATTCCAGATGTGGTCTAAATGTGGAAGTGGTCTGAATGTGGATTTTATACAAAATCTAAATCAGTGCCAAGAGACTTTACCAGGAACACACTAGACACCCTGTTCTTCATGCCAGTTTTTTCCTATGGACAATTAGGGAATAGAGAACAACCTTCCTGCCAGTCTCACGAACTCTCCTTCATGGAGAGATTCAAGCAAGGCCTAGGCTGTTCTACAAGACCGGGCCCGTCTTCTGCCATAATCCACCAAGGCAGCATTATACATAGTTTTAACATAGTTTTTAAACTCTTAGAGCCAATGGGTTTACCACTAAAACCCCTAAATAGGGAACCAGTGCTCTCTAAACCATCACTCATTCATTGGATACTAATGTTCATCGAACACTATCCAGTATTCGGAAGAAGAAGAAGAAGAAGTAGTAACAAAAACAGAACATAATCATTGTTTAAAAAAAAAAACATACACACATCTGTAACTGCAGCTATGTGGGCACTGATTTCCACTAGAATTTAAAAACTGGTTGACAAACAACTTTAAACATACTTCCTCTCAGTGTTGCAGTTGTCTGACACTTTGTGTACTGACCAGAGCATTCAATACAGAAAAATGATTGGTTTATTAACAAGGTTGGTGTACGATGGAGTGGCAGCGTGTTCCTGAGAACGCCTCGTAAAATAACGAAAAACAGAAGTCGCTTTTCGGTATCACTGAACCGTTGATCTACATGACAAGATAAAGAAAAATGCGGCTCAATGGATACACGAACTCTTCTTCTTTCTTAGCTGTCCACCTTCAACCAGTTGAAGATTCTGACACCAAAAAAGGAACTACACACGAACTGTTTAAACTAAACTAAAAGAAAACTGATGCCGCGACATCAGACAAAACGAGACAGTATGGGGCCTACGTGCGCCTAGACGAGCCAGTGATGATCGCACTGACCGAAGCGCATTGACAGTAGCGTTGCGGTTTGTTTTCGGCTTACGTCCCGCTAAAGAGTCCTGACGTTCATCCGCGCACAATTTGAAATCGGCTATATACGACATGAAATGCAACAGCCGACCGACATCAAATGAGCTACAAATCATCAAAAAAAAAACCCAGCCTTCAGTTAGCCTACTGAAGTTCAGGCTTGCTGAGCGACTTGCTTTGGGTTTGGCTTGACAAAACTCAAGCGAACTAACTACCCACATAAAAATAGAATCTACCCACCTTTTTTCAATGGTTGAAGTGATTCCAAAACAAAAAATCAAACTTAAAATTGTTATTTGTTTCAAACAAAACCACAGTATTTGATTTAAAAAGTGCCGTTTGTCAGCAGTCACTTAGAGCGTAACATCGAGCTCTGTTCCCACATGTGGAACCGGCGACGGAGTACACTACCCTGCACGAGTGTCGCTTTGTTCAAAACAATGTGTTAAAAAAATAATCCATGATATACACTGATTAATCTCACCTTTCGTATGCTTACTAAATCTTTCTACTAACAACAAATGGAGAAATCGATTATAATTTCGAAGTTTTGAAGGTTTATAGAATAACATTATTCAATTTGCTGCAGCACTGTCAAGCGTCAGTTTTGTGCTGAATGTGAACATGGCGTATCATTGGCTTTTTCTGAGTTCCCTGGTTACCTTGGTTGGCCTTTTATTGTTGTCTTCATCATTCAGAAGCTTCAATTAATGATGAATTCTACGAAGAGCTATATATCAAACCTCTTCAAACTGGACATGTCTTTTTTTGACTTCCCAGTTTACGACTAAATGGAACGTTTCGGTGCACGATGTTGAAAAATGTAAGTCAAGCGGCCTGCGATACAAACTACACCGTTACGTGTATCTCTACATCGGTTAAATCATAGATAAGTGGCGTAAACTTCGTGCATTTTTTTTTTTTCAGCCAAAAGTTGCATTGTCTCAGGCTCCAAATTTATTGTAATCCTTTTTCATGTACTCAACAGCAGTTTACTCACATGTGCAATCTGCTTGAAAGCAAAACAGTTCGAACCATACTTAAAACCATTCTCAACATCGCCATTCTCTTCTTCTTCTTCTTCTTCTTCGTCTTCTTTCCCTTGACTACCGCCTTCATCATTTTGAAGATTCTGTAGACTAGAGACCCAGTGTTGAGTCTGATTTTCTGTAGTAAGTTGTTGCCCAAGTGTATGCTTGCAGATGTGTGTGTGTGTGTCACACTGTGTGTGTGCGTGTGTGTGTGTGTGTGTGTGCGTGCGTGCATGCGTGCGTGTGTGTGTGTGTGTGTGTGTGTGTGTGTGTGCACAGAGGTATGCATGCAGCCAGGAGGTATGCTCAATTAAATTTTACCTTTTGAGCTTTACCAGTGATGGATATTCTGTTCGGGTCGAAAAAAATTACAAACACCAATGAGTCCATTCTGAAGTAGAAATGGCTGCTTTGTGAAGTGGTTCTGGCTATAATGATTCTGTATGCAGTTTCTCTATGCAGATGATAAAACAAATGAGTAAATTTATACATTTTAGAGTAAATGAAAATGGAGTATAATACAGTTGAAGCCAAAAGCAAAGTACAATTTGGATGAAGAACCTTGTCAGAAATTCATGCCGCTGATCAAGGATTTCACTCCACATCATTAAGTTTATTCCAATTCCAAATGACAAATCAGCACACACTGACACTTGATACACAAAGAACATAAAGCCATATCATGGCAGAACTTCCTCTCCCTCTCTCTCTCTCTCTCTCTCTCTCACTCAGAGCAGTCTCTCTCTTTTTTTGCACACACATGTACACTCATAACATGTATATATATATACACACACACACGCACACATGTATATATATACACAATCTCCCCTCTCTCTCTCTCTCTCTCTCTGTCTCTCTCTCCCCCTCGCTCCCTCCATCTCCCTAACTTTCAGTCTCATACACACACACACACACACACACACACACACACACACACACACACACACACACATATTACCAACATAATCACTCATACATAAATAACACTCAACACACAAAAAAATGTCACACTGTCACACAGTGTCAGTGTATGTGTGTGAACGCAAAGTATCTTCTTTAAATCAAATGGTAACGATGGTGGGGTGTGTTTTGAGTTGAAGTGGAATTCTGAAACTACGAAAGAAGTTCAGCTATCTGTAAAATGTGTATAATTTTTAAAGCACCTGGTACTCAGGGCATTGTTTAACTCTGGCATTGTTCATTCACAATGGGGTTCATCAAGGAGACAAAACGAAAATTTATATTAAAAGAATCAAATTTGTGTGCAACAGAAAATGAAAAGGTTTGTGGCTAGTCAGTCGTAATATGAATGAAACAAATGTGATCTGAATGCTTTTTAACTTGAGGCCAGTGAGGTTAGCGGGAATCTACCTTAGAACTAGAAGTGTGACTGTGAGATCTGGCTGGTGAAGTATTCTGAGTTCTGACAGCAAAATTATTCTAACACTGGTTTATATCCAAGTTAAACTCAGATAAGAAAAATTGAGGCTCAGGTAATGCCAAGCAGTCGCCACTAAAGTGCTATCATTTCAGATAGATGGATTAAATCAGTTTACTACCCAATGCTGGTGATAAGGTATTCCCTGCAAAATGCATTGCAAAAGAGAGGCAAAGTCTAAAAGGTAGCATTTTGTATTAATTACCAGCTTAGCTTAGCAGTCAGCCATGTTTCCCGTCAGTCACCACTGTTCAGACTTTTTGTTTCGGTTGGAACTAGGAACTTCCTGTATCGAAAACTTACGATATAGATGATATTTATTGATCTCATGAAATGTTTCTAAAAATCCTTGTGATTTTTTTTTTTCATTCAGTTCAGCACTACCGTTTGTTTCCCAAGTCCTTGGGAGATGTGCTGGCTGCCTACAATGTGCAAGAACTTCACCTAACGCAGACTCAAGGCCGATGGCGTCACCAGTCATGGGGTTACCCTGTGAAAGATGCTCCTGCTGGAGCACAGCTGTGGGTGTGGTTCAAACCCCACTGTCACAGAGTAAGTCAGTTTGCTTTAAATACAGTTATAGTAAATAAAGAATTCAAAACCATGTCATTTTAGGTGTAAAATTGTTTTCCGCTAGGGTGTGTTTTGTATTTGAGAGAGAAAAATAGTAAATTATTAGGGTTTTTTTTTTTTTTATGGATGATGCATTTTTTTTCATTCATTGGCCTTTTTTTTTTTATACTTGTAGAAATTTTTTTGACCTTTTCTTTCTATTTATTGTATAAGTGATACACATAGTTTGCAACATTAAAAACTATATCAGAAGCACCACATCAGATAGGGATGGTATTTGAACTGTGATTACTCATTAGTGGATCAGATCACAGTTCCACAGATAAGTGTGGCATGAATCCTGGCAAAACTCCACAGACGTTTTTTTTACAGTGATATTCCTGTTCAGCCTGTACATGCAGACCTGTAGTGCCTAAACTCTGTGTGTGCCTAATATAGCTCTATTTTGTTTTCATTGAGTGAGTTGTGTTGCATATCTATGGCAGGTGGATTTCATGCTGTCATTCCATGCTTTATGCAAAGAAACAGGAGGCAGTACTGATTCTTATGTTCATTCATTCTCAGTCGCTCTTTGGGTAATGGTTTCCTTTGTTATGATTTTTTTTTTTTTTTTTTTTTTAATGTGCACACTCTTTGCCATTGTAGAGGAATAAACAGTAATTTGACTTGCTCTCACAGTCTCAGTGTTTTCCAAGGGCTGTTCCAGACTGAATGAAACGGGGGTTTGCAAATCTGGTGGGCAAAATACTCACAGACTTAAGGCCATTCTTCATTGAAATCATGATCCCAGTTTGTCCAGTTTACAGTCTTGATGATCTTGTCTGTGTTCTTAGTTGCCCTGTCTTTAGGTCCATGATGTGATATTGGATAGGTTCACAAATCAAACTGATCTTAGAATGGCAGAGGAAAAAAACACTGCTTAACATATGTTTGTTTAAATATTTGAGTAAAAGCTGTTCTACTTGCTTCACTATTTGACATTAACTTCTTCCCCTCTTAACATATATTTCATCTTAAAAGTCAACCAGAACATACTATGTGCACTTTAATGAGTTGAAACATTCACAGACCTGAGGAGATTGTGAAGAAATAATTGTTACGATGTTTGTAGAGGCAAGGACAGAAATGTTTAAAGTAATGCCAGTTGAATAGTTGCAAGAACCGTAACTTTTGATTCAAACATGTGACCAGTCTGAACTTCATCTGAAAACTGTTTTTTTTTTTTTAAACAGTCTCACACAAATGATTACTAATACTACAGCATTCACTTTTCTGTGGTCAGCGTGGACAAGACTTGGAAAGAGCTGGTCAATGCATTGTCCGGTTTGTTCTGCTCCTCCCTCAATTTTCTGGATGAAAAGTCCACGGTGGCACCTCGCTGGAGCTTCAGACCTCGGGGCCTGGCTTCGAAAGATTACGCCCAGTTCTCTAACTACCTACGTTACGGGGCACTGCCGCGCGAAGTGGTCTGCACAGAAAACCTGACTCCATGGAAAAAGCTTCTGCCTTGTGATTCAAAGGTGAGGGAAGGGCTTTTCTTATATTTTTTTTTTTTGTCTGATAATGGTTTTGGTTTTCTGGCCATGTGAACACATGACTTTAGTGTATGTTTATGCATAGAATTTCTTTATAGAAAATATATCCTTGCTGGCACATAGAAATCAGATGTGTTCATTGAAAGAAAATTTGTGAATAGTAGTTGTTCTTAATTTTGATTTCAAAGGGAAAGAAGAAACAAAACAACAACAAAAAACCCCCACCTTCCCCTCAGTGAGTGTAACCACGTAAGCTCGCTCAAGTCAAGGGGTATGAAGGAACAAGGGGCCGAATAGCTCAGTTGGTAGAGCGCCAGACTCGTGATCCTGGGGTTGCAGGTTCGAATTCAGTACAGGTTTTTTTTTTCCCTCGGAGTTAACATTGGTTCTGACTCCATTTCCCATACAGTCCTTTGAATGAGACTATAAACCAAGGTTCCATGTGTGAACACACGCACAATATCTTGCACACAAGTAAAATCCCATCACCAACTTTCGGAAGAGAAGGCCAGTTTGGCCATTGGTATGGATGACACGTTACATATAGCATGCACCTTCCCTGAAGATGGAGTATAGCTGCCTTAATGGTGGGATAAAAAACGGTTATACACACAAAACTCCACTGCCTGTCTATACAGGCAGTGCCCGCAGGAGTATCGGCCTGCGTGCGCAGAAGACGAAGGAGAAGGAGAAAACAACGAAATTTTGGCTGACTGATTTGTCTTGTATGGAGGCCTAGCCCAGTAGTAGCGCTTCACATAGGACAGTGAGACAATCCCATCACCAAGTTTAACTTCAGCACACTGTCTGCCAACATCTATACATAGTTTTTGTGATATACTGTTATTCCAATGATGTTAAACAGCTTGAGATTTATCTATATCTGTTCATCAATCTGTCTATCTATCAGTCTGTCTATCTATCTATCTATCTGTTTAACCGTGCTGAGCTGAGGGATATGAAAACCCCCATTCCGTTGGGGGTGGGGGGTGGGGGGGGATGCATGACAAACCTTTTTAAGTGATTAAAGAAGATAGGAATATTTCATCGACCAAAAAGAAAAGGAAAAGAAAAAAGAAATCTCCCTCATTGGTCATCCATGAGAGAAGAAAATGGTTAGTTCATTTGCATGTGTTGACCATGATTTACAAAAAGTGTAAGGTTGTCTATATATTTTTTTTAAGCTACATGATTTTGTGGTTGTTTGTTTCATGACTAGGAAAAACCCACTGAAGTCAGTGCGGGTTGAAGAGTACTGTTTCAGTGGTCATGAACCATGGTGAATGAATGCAGCTGGTGGTAGTAGGTGTGTGGTATGCTTAAAGGGAGACCTTATGGAAAAGAAAATGTTACCTGTCTGGAATGCACACATGAATGAAATGCCGTCTGATCAGCTGATATGCATAAAAACATAATGGTATGCTGACAATGAAAGGGAAGTTGTATAGCTATCTTAGAACACACAGAGGTGTGCAAAAGATAAGTTGTTGCTTAGTCACTGACATGTATGAAATGTAAGTTTTAGCTGTCCAGTGCATTAACATACAGTGTAGGAAAAGTCGTTGTGTCAATGTGGTATGCTGGGGTATGTATGAAGAGTGAACAGAAGTTGACGGGGGGGGGGGGCGTGTGTTTGCAGGCCGGTCTGTCCACACACTGTTCAGAGCAGAGAAACTCCATGATGCCGATTACCATTCACTGTCCGTCCACTTCAGGCCTGTCTGTGCTGTAAGTGTTTGTCTGGATTTAAGAAAAAAACATTTTTGTGCGTTCTTGTGATTGACTTCATAATTTGCATAGTTTTTTTTACACACATGCACTCACACATGTGTCCACACACACATACACACTCATGCATGCACGCATGCATGCATGCATGCATATTATGCTTGCAGACACACACACACAGAATCTCTCTCACACACACACACTCACTCACACACACACACACACACACACACACACACACACTGCACACATAAACACGCACGCCTGCACGCACGCACACACAATGCCTGCACGCGCACACACACACACACACACACACGCACACACACACACACACAAGTTGCTGCAGTGAGTCCCAGGGGGATGTCAGGGCCCCTGGAAAAGATGGTATCCCTGTGTTTTGAGGATCCTGTGCTGGCAGTTTCCTCTTTTCCATTGGACTGTAGGACTGTTTTTTCATTTCATTTTGTCTCTCTTTCTATTGTTATTCATAATTTCCATAGCTTATTTAATGCATGTGCACTCACACGTCCCACACACACACACATGTGTGCACAAACGCACACACACACACACACTGTGAAATGATTTTTTATTTATGACGATGTGTTTTGCCCATTCAGCTGATGGTTGCCAGCCTGTGGCAATGGCGTCATGTACAGAGATTTAGCGATGGCTTTCAAACGTCCCTGTGCTCCCAGAGCAAGTCATTGCAAAGGGCTTCTCCTCCCAGTCAGAGGGCTTCAGGCTTGGTTTTGTGCACAGGGACGAGAAGAATAGGTGAACATGATTCGGGAAGATTTCCTACCTCACCTTTAGCCTTGAAGTCAATGTTTACCTTGATCATTTTCTTAGATGTTCAGGATTTTAAACAGGAATAGCCTTTAAGTCAATGTTAACCTTGATCATTTCTTGGATGTTCTGGATTTTAAACGATAGCGTTTATGTCATCGTTTACCTTGATCATTTTGAAGTTGTTCAGGATTTTGAAAGGAATAGCCTTTTAAGTTGAGGTTTATCTTGATCATTTCTAAAGATGTTCTGGATTTTAAACGGAATAGCTTTATGTCAACATTTACCTTGGTGATTTCTAGGAAGTTCTGGATTTTAAACAGAATAGCCTTTAATTCTATGTTGACCTTGATCATTTCTAAGATGTTCTGGATTTAAAATGGAAAAAAGCTCATACGGACTCTAGACTGTTTAAACTTTGTCCTTGTTCTTCATGTCTGTTTCTTTTATCAGCAAGTATTATTGTGTATGTCAGGCTACGTGATTTGTCTAATTTTACTTTACTGCCTTCCAGTTGAAAGGAAGAGACTGCTGCAGTCACCAGTTGATGGGACCTGATACTAAAGGGAGGTAATCCCGACAAACTGAATGCTGCAGATGGAGATACTGAGTCGCACAGTTCACTACTCTGGCATCATCCAACTGATCTGATTGAGACACTGAAATTTCATTTGTTCATATGCTTTTTTTTTTTCTGATTTTAAGGTGCTCTGGCCACTGATATGGCTGCCATGGTTGGCCAGGCTATAAGCAGTTTGACTTGCGTATGTGCGCAGGATAGCACATGCAGTTCTGAGGCGGTGGAGCTCACTCAGTCGCTGTCCCTTGTGGTGGACGCCGTGCTCACCGGGGAAGGATTCCAGAGTGAGTTGGTCAGAGCTTGTGGTGTATGTTGTTGGTGAACTATTTCCAGTGTAAGTATGCTTGTGTGTGAGGAATGAATGTGTGTGTGAGGAATGTGTGTGTGTGTGTGTGTGTGTGTGTGTGTGTGTGTGTGTGTGTGTGTGTGTAAATCTGTCAAGTGCTAGACTAATCAGTGTGTGATGGGGATAGTATAATGAGTAATGAAATAATGATCATAAAGACTTACATTTATTTCACACCTTAGCTGTGGATCAAGGCACATACAAAGACACATTGTCACACACGTGCTCATCTCACATCTGGTGGGATTGGCACCATTATAAGATTTATGTATGTTAACAATTTTCCTATGTGATTGTGGTTTTGTTTGTTGGTATCCAAGATAAAACAATCACTTCAGAACTGTTCTCACTTCTGAAAATGAATTTGACCTGATACAATATGCATAATATTCATAATCATTCATTTGTGTGTGCACGCAATTGTGTGTTTGCAGACTGGTCAATACGCAAAGTGTTTGGTCAGACGGTGTCATCTCACTGCCCACTGGCCTCACGCAGCCAGGTGTTTGTGGACACCTCGGACAACCAGGTCAGTGAACACTTGCGCACATGGACCCATAAAGCTTCACTAAATTTTCAGTGTGTTGTCTGTATAGAATGTGAAGGAGAAAGTGTGTGGGTGTATGCTGGAGCGTGTTTGTGCGTTTACTGGAGCCTCTCAACAAACATCATCAGAAATGTTTAAAAACTGAAATTATAGAGAGACCGGGGTACTTCTTCACCTCTGCGTCCCAGGAAAAGGGGAGATAAGGTACTGGACTCGGCAGGAGACAGGCAGACACTCAGAAAGGTGTGTAGCAGCTACAACAGATCAAACGCCACATCAGCTGCATCAGACACACCCACTCACACAACAGTCGGCATCATCGCAGGCGAAGCTGCTCCATCCAAAAGTTCAGCTAGGATGACAGTTAAGATGCTACATCCATAGGTCCACCGTGGCTGAAGGAAGCTGAAGTTAGAACCTCCTAGCAACCACCTTCACAATCCTTGAAAACTGGGTGCTAGGAAGGGGGGAATGTTTGATGGCAGGTAGATATCCAGTGAACAAGATAAGAATGCCACAGAAGGAATGTTTTTTTTTTTTTTTCAGAGGTAAATGTAAAAAAAAAAAAAAAAAGAGAGAAGTTTCACAAAAACATGATATTCATACTGAGAGATGAAAAAAGAGTGACGAAACCTCGCAATTGGCAGATTTTATAACACATTTTAATATCTGTTGTTCATTGGTTTTCTTGAAATATCAAATTTGGGGGGGAAAAAAAAAAACAGTTTGATGGGTTTTCCCCATACTTAAAACTTTAGATTCAGATTTCATGAACAGCACCACAAGAAAATCTTTTCGTTGTGTAGAGATTGAAACAACTTGTTACCATGGGCTGTACGGGCAAGAGACAGTCAAAGTTCTCCCCTCCATCCTCGACACCACCTCTTCTCACCCTTCCATGAACTGCACCCATTCTTTGCCCCACCCCACTGACTAAGGCAGATTGCATTTGTCAGATTGTGCGTCAGAATACTCTTTTTTTTTTTTCACCACAAGGCGAAATGTTCTTGTTTGCCAGCTTTTGGTGTGACCAGAAAATGTGGGGCCAGTCATCAGGCTTGTACAGTGTGAACTGGGGGGTTGCAGGACCAAGAGCGTTTCTCCCTGACCCCAGCCCTACAGAGGAGAGGATGATGACTTACAGCACAGGAGTGAAGAAGCTTGCTGTCTACAGTGTGGCACAGGTGGTGGCAGCCAGGAAGGTTCTCAACCTGGTGGCCACCTACAACGGCCGACAGGAATACGGTGGCTTCACCTCTCCGCGATCTATGCCCACGATATATCACTGGTAAGCTGAAAGAGGAAGGGTGGTCACACCAGTCAAGTAACGTTCTTTTTTTAGCTCTCTGGGCTTGAGTTCTTTTTTTGTTTGGGAGATTGATTTGTTTCCTGTCTTATCTCCATTGTATCCTCTCTCCAGTATCCTCTCACGAGTGTTACTCCATGTTGCTCACTTTGACTTCCCCAAACACACACAGCCCTATCCAGGCTCAACCTGCTGCAGCGTCAGCATCAGCAATTGCTAGAGAGTATTCAGTTTCACACAGGCGGCATGCTTTATCATAAAAGACTATAGGTCCAGGGAACCAGATTGCGTAAGCCAAATGCTGCGGATTTGAATTTTCCCCCGCTGGCTGATCGTCACAGACAGGCATGACTAGGCCTGATGTTCAACATAGCGGGAAATCTCGTCCCTGCCATTCTCCCCCAAAACTTCCTGACCCCTGTGAGTGCTGGCTGCAGACGGACACGACCCCCCCAAGTATGAGGACTTCGAAGTCTCCAATATTACAGAACACCACGTGGTCAGAAACACTCATGGCTTCAAACTACCTGTCTGTAACACAAGTCAATACACTCACTCCTTCTTCATGCAGACAGTGATGGACTGGAATCATCTAGGGGAGTATATCGTCAGTGCAGGCTCTGCCAGTGCATTTACATCAGCACTTGGCAGATCATCATCGCCTGCCTACTAGCATCTTGACAGCAGTAGAGTTTTTAGCCAGCTTTTTTTTTTTTTTTTAACCTGTAGATACCTGTTGTGGCTACTCACTGAGAGCTGAACCACAGTGGAAGATTGTTAGGACAAAGTGGTGGCTTTTTAAACCATTCTAAAACTATTTTTGCACTCTCCCTGTTCCATCGTGCTTACAGCCGTTGATTGACTCCTGCGACATAATGATCCAGATCCAGATTCAGGTCTTAAGCCAACCCACCAGAGGAGACTCTGCACTGATGTTGAGTTCATTTAAAGGTGTTCACTGGTGCCTATATTGATACAGCATGCCCGAGACACACACAGCTTACCAGCCTGTCAAACAGAAAATGCTTGGTCACAATGCCAACATGAATGACAGTCTGTTTCTGAGAAGCTCACCACTACCTCCATCCAGCATAGTAGGCTTGTGTGACACAGACATGGTTTAACACTTTTTCTGGTGCTGATTTGGTTTTGTCTGATTTCTTGTGATCTCTTCCACCAAGATAACTGCTGAATTGTTCATCCCATCTTGTGTGAGTGTTTTGCCACGATACTGCCTCATGTGCACTCCAGAGTTGCAGTGAATGTAATGATCAACCATTGACCAAGTTGCAGTGAATGTAATGATCAACCATTGACCAAGTTGCAGTGAATGTAATGATCAACCATTGACCAAGTTGCAGTGAATGTAATGATCAACCATTGACCAAGTTGCAGTGAATGTGAATGATCAACCATTGACCAAGTTGCAGTGAATGTAATGATCAACCATTGACTCAGTATAGATTTCTTATTGTCTGTGTATTTGGCACATGAGTTTGGTGCCTTTGACAGGTGATTTCCATTATATGTTCTTGTTGTGGCTTGTTTTGTTTTGTTTCCCAGGGAGGTCAACACATTTCTTGAAAGATGTTAGAACATCAGTTTTTGTGCCCCTCCTCCCTCCAATTCCTCTTGCATGACTCTCCCAGCACCCCAGACCCCTCCAACACCACCACCTCCCTCCCTGCACCCCTGTCCTGCCTCGTTTGTTGTGATTGTACTTTCTCAGTTGTTAGTGGTATTCAGAGCCTGGAATTCGTGGCAGAAAAACGAAGATGCTCAGGTAAATCAAAATTGAAAATCATGCCCCCTCCCCCCCCCCAAATTTTCCACTTCAGAAAAAAAAAATCAACAACCATACTTTTTTTTACAGCCCCTCTATGTGGCAGACAACTTTGCGAACTCTTACTCGCCAAAGGAAGGCACAGTCCGGGCTTAATGTGTGCAGTGCATTGTGGGTGACCTAGATTCGGTCATTTCTTCAAGTTGGGAGACAGGAGAATAGTCAAGCGTTCAGGCCTTGAAAGTCTGGAAAAAAACATATTTGTCAAGCTTTGTAACTTTGATATTGTCTCCCCCCCCCCAGGAATAAAAAGAGATGTTATGGTTGTTGAAAGTGATTTCTGTGTCCGGCATGGATTCAAAGACAAGGTTCTGGAACATTTCAGTCCTGTAGAGATACTTTGGAAATAGAACCCTACCAATTGTAGCTGAGTGGAATCTGCTTTTTTTTTTTTTTTATTATTAAAGTGGATGGTCCCTAATCAAACGTAAAGATTAAGCAATGCATAGGTGTTTAGTTTTTAATGGGGCTTATATAGTCTTCGATATATATGTTGAGTTTGAAATTTGGTCCAGCTGGGGTTTTCAAAGTTTGAAAAAAATTTCTACATTTTTTGTTTCTTTTCGAAGTTTCTGTACATATTCCTTCTTTCTTTCATTCTTCCTTTTTTTTTTAGGTTTTAGTTTTGATTTGTATGAAAAAGAATTTTGTTTAGTTTGAACCCCGTGAAAAGATTGCACGTGTGGCATGTTGCAGGCTACGGCTTGGAGAAAGGTGGCGTGAGCTGCCTCATCTACAACACACTGAGCACACGCTGCCCATCCTGTACATGGACTCTCTTCCCTGGTTCACCCGCGTCTTCTTCAAGTCCATCAGCGTGGAAAGCAGGGGAACCAAAGTCCCATGTAAGTCTGTGCCGTACCTGGTGGTGTCTGGTCCTGTGTTTATTACGTTAAAATGACGATCTTCGATAGACTACAAAGAAATCATTTAAAAGAAAAACAGTTATGATGATAAAGTGATGCTCTTCGAGAGAATAATGGGGAAAAAAGAAACCGTTTAAAAGAAAAACAAAGTTAGTAAGTTTCATAGATGAACTTTGAATGAGAAAAAAAAAAGGGGATAGACTGGGAGACAGGACTGGTAGTAGTATCTCTGAGCAAGGGGCAAAGACCCCAGTACAGTGTAATAACATGTCTGTGAGCAAGAGACAGAGACTCTTTAGCAGTGTGGAAATAGTTCTGCGAGCGAGAGAAACAGAATCTTAAGTAATGTGGAGACCATTCTGCTAGAGCAAGTGGCAGAGAGTCTCAAGTAAAGTGGCATAGATCTGTGAGCAAGAGACACGGCGTTTAAAAACAGTGTGATAATAGTTCTGTGAGCAAGAGACAGAGTTTAAAGCAGTGTGATAATAGTTCTGTGAGCAAGACACAGAGTTTAAAGCAGTGTGATAATAGTTCTGTGAGCAAGAGACACGGCGTTTAAAGCAGTGTGATACTAGTTCTGTGAGCAAGAGACACGGCGTTTAAAACAGTGTGATAATAGTTCTGTGAGCAAGCAAAGACACAGCATTTAAAACAGTGTGATAATAGATCTGTGAGCAAGACACAGAGTCTGAAGCAGTATGATAACAGTTCTGTGAGCAAGAGACAGAGTTTAAAGCAGTGTGATAATAGTTCTGTGAGCAAGACACAGAGTCTGAAGCAGTATGATAACAGTTGTGTGAGCAAGACACAGAGTCTGAAGCAGTGTGTAATAGTTCTGTGAGCAAGAGACAGAGTTTAAAGCAGTGTGATAATAGTTCTGTGAGCAAGGCACAGAGCTAAAGCAGTGTGATAATGGTTCTGTGAGCAAGAGACAGAGTTTAAAGCAGTGTGATAATAGTTCTGTGAGCAAGACACACAGAGTCTGAAGCAGTATGATAACAGTTGTGTGAGCAAGAGACACAGAGTCTAAAGCAGTATAATAACAGTTCTGTGAGCAAGCAACAGAGTCTAAAGCAGTGTGATAATAGTTCTATGAGCAAGAGACACATAGTCTAAAGCAGTATGATAACAGTTCTGTGAGCAAGAGACACAGAGTTGAAAGCAGGGTGATAATAGTACTGTGAGCAAGAGAAACATAGTCTAAAGCAGTGTGATAACAGTTCTGTGAGCAAGTGACACAAAGTCTAAAGCAGTGTGATAATAGTACTGTGAGCAAGAGACACAGAGAGTCTAAAGGAGTAAAGCAGTGTGATAAATAGTTCTGTGAGCAAGACACAAAGTCTAAAGCAGTGTGATGATAGTTTTGTGAGCAAGAGACAAAGTCTGTCACCCAGTTTGATGAGGGTACTATGAACAAGAGACAAAGTCTGATGAGAGATGTGATAGTTGTGCTGCAAACAAGAGACAAAAGATTCTTAAGCAGAGTGATAACAATTCTGTGAGCAAGAGGCATAGCGAGTTGAGAGATGTGATAATAGTTCTGTGAACAAGAAACAGAACATCTAAGCAGTTTGAGAATAGTTCTATGACAAGTAGACAAAGAGTCTCAAGCAGCGTGTAAATAGCTATGTCAAAAATGAAAATAAAAAGAAGGTAAGACTGTCACCCATAATCAACAATCATTCAGACATGCATCACCTCTGATCAGAGTGTGGAGCCCCTGGCGTCCATAGCACTTCTGGTGTGTCCAGACCAGCACAATTTCTCACCAGGCTTTTTTGCTGGCCTGAGCTAGGCCTAAGGTGCTCTCACCACTGCCCAGCAGGTTATCACATGCATGGTTTGGTTCTCCGGTTTGGCGTCGTATACTATACCATGTCAGACCAGCTCTGTCAGGCCGAAGTTTTGTGGCAAATGCAGGCATAAGATAGTCACGTGACGCCCACCCTACTTCCGATTACGGAAGATGCCGAAGATCGTGTACTGTCCGTCATTCTACTTCGGCCTGTCGCCCAAGCAAGATAAGTCTTGTGCTCTGTCTCGCCTATACTTTGCCTTTGTGTAAAGATTGCTGTGTTTGCACTCTGTACTCATTTATCTGTGGCTTCCGCTATATCTTGACGTGTGAGGTTATCGGATGGGCTAGCATTCTAACCTTATTCGCTGAAATTTTCTCGCGATCGTGGTGCTCCCGGTTCTTGTCTATTTGCGTAACCGGTTCGAGGTTGATCGGCATTTTCCATCGCCACGTCCCTCGCGTTTTCTCGGCCTCCCTTTGTCCATCGGCCTTGCATTCTCACTCGCCATCTGCGACGATCGCGGGTCGGTTTT
>JADBJO010008893.1:80000-90140 GCA_016801955.1 Conus betulinus | reverse complement strand
GCCCTATCGGACAACTTGGAAATAATCCACCCTTTGCAGTTAAAGGCGGACATCAAAGGAGAACACAAGCCCCCCTCAATGTCGAGGGCAGTCCTGACTCCGCTTTTTACCCAAACGTGGGAAATTAGGGCAATTGTGACAGATTATTAAGTAATTAATGATTAACTTACATCGTGGCCTTTTTTCCAACAGGGGGAAATTGGTGCAGGACAGATTAATTTAGCAATCCTGATCCGCCTTTTTTTCGCAGGGGGGAGTCTTTTTTTTGAGGAAGAAATCGGTTTGCAGTGGGAGACAGAGATATAGGCCAGTTCCCTTAAAATCCGACCTGTTTTCCACAGGGAAAAGGGTGCAGGGTGTGCAGGTGACAGATTAGTCCTGTGAATCCGCCATTTTTTTTCCAGGCAGTGGGGGAAATTGGTGCAGGGTGCAATGCTAGTCCTGCCTCCGCCCTTTTTTTTCAAACAGGGGGAAATTGGTTTGCAAGGTGACAGGATGGAATCCGCCATTTTTTTTCCCAACAGGGGGAAATTGGGTTGCATGAAAACCGATTAGTCGAAGCAGCCATTTTTTTTCTCCAACAGGGCGAAATTAGTGCAGGTGTGACAGATTTACTTCTGAGGAAAATTTTTTACATGTGGATATAGAAACATACAAAATGACCACAAAAACAATCACTATTATCAGGTCGGAGGGGAACATAACACTCTGTCAAAAGATGTTACATCCAGGTCAGTAGGTTTTGTCTGTCAAAAGATGTTACATCCAGGTCAGTAGTGTTCTGTCAAAAGATGTGTATACATCACGGATCAGTAGTGTGTTTTGTCAAAAGATGTTACAATCAGGATCAGTAGTTGTTTTGTCAAAAAGATGTTACATCAATTTTGTCAAGTAGTTTTTTTGTCAGAAGAAGTTGTGTACATCAAGATCAGTAGTGCTTTGTCAAAAGATGTTACATCAATGTCAGTAGTTGTTTCCTATCAGTCATTAGTTGGTGTTCCTGTTTTGCAGAAAAATGTGTTGTCATCGTGCGAATGCTGCATAAAATTCTTTAAGGCTAAAGCGATGTTATTCCAACTGGATTCAGTCAAAAGGCACAATTTTATATGCACAAGCACAGAAGTACTTCAATGGGGGACTATAAAGGGCTGTGAAACGCATCGCACAGTATCCAGAATGCGAAAAGATTAAGTATCCCAGAATAAACAATTGGGGCAACAAATTTATGTCGAGAAACACATGTCTGTCTCAATTGCCGTCAATTGTTTTCCTTTTAGGATATCTGCAAATTGTGTCCTTCACCTTCATCTCACCAAGAGGAAGCACGGCCAGTGCTGCACGGCATGATCATTGGTTCCGGTAGCAATGCAATGCTGATGGGTTTACATTGGTATCATCCAACTGATAACAAATGTGTGTGTGTGTGTGTGTGTGTCGTGTGTGTTGTGGTGTGGTGTGTGTGGTGTGGTTTGTGTGTGTTGTGAGAGAGTGTCGAGGAGGAGAGTGTGACGTGTGTGGGTGGAAGGAGAGGAGAGAGGAGAGAGGGGAGAGTGACGCTGAGAGAGGAAGGAGGAGTCTGGAGAGATGGCCAGAGGAGACGGAGAAGAGGGCGGACGGCGAGGTGGAGGAGACGAGAGGAGTGGCGTTGGACTATAGAGATGAGGAGGATGGAGTGGTCAGTGGTGGAGTCGAGATGACGAGTGAGAATGAGAGAGAGGAGAGGGGAGGACATGGGAGAGACAGGATAGTGAGAGAGATTGAGAGACACAGACAGACATCCAGACATACAAGACAGACAGACAGAGACAGACAGAACAGAGACAGAGAGTATATAGCTATAATCACATTCGGTCAGTGATTGGATCACAATTTGGATCAGACTGGTGTGTAAATCGAAACCAAAGAAAAAAAGCAGTCTTCTCATCAAAGAAACTGTTCTAGATATAACCCAAAAAAAACGGTTACGGTCAATAGTGTCACAAGCTCATGTTTATGCATGCCACTTGCAGGTAGCTAATCAGCTTGTCGGAAGAACAGGTCGTTGCCAAAATGCCTTGGCAAATGAGTGCCATTAGAAATATCTCTTGCTCTTGTAATACCCAGAAGTAACCTGCTTAGGTTGGAGTTTTAGTAGCATCTGGTAATAGTGTAAAATGCTGTTTGATTACCCTTCGAATAAAATGGTAAAATGTTGCTGATATAATTGAATGAATGAAAAAAACCAGTTTCTTTTGATTGATTTGGTTGGAATGTAGATGCATGCGTTTATGGGAGAGGCCACTCCGGTTGTCGTTTGCACTTCAGATCACACTCAATATGTACCCCAATCCGGATCGGCATAAAAATCGTGCCAGTCTTCATATGATCAGTCCTTAATCCTCCTGTAATGTTGTGACTATGTTTGGTCAGGATTAGGTGATTCATTTTTGCGTTTTAAAGTTTGCAATGTTCCTGCTGAATGGATTCTGAAACAGCTGTTTTTACCCGGATTTGTACAACGAATCCAAAATGTCACTATTCTTTCCTCTCTCAAGGTTGGTCATAATGCTGTTGACAGCATTAACAAAAGAAACAAACAAGAACAGGAATAGGAAAACAAACGACAACAAAGTAACAACAAATAACTAAGTAACAACAACCATCTGACAGACAAAGGTGATTAGCTTTTTTCCCTTTCCTTCTGATGCAGTGAATTACAGATGTCGGGTTGTTGCAGGCTAGGGGGGTTCTGGCCTCCAGCAAGGTGTTGAAGGCATCCTTGACCCTGTCTTTCGCCCTGTCCATCTCCATGATTGGTTTGGTGATGCTGGGGCAACCAGCTGGTCCATGGAGAGACCTGGGCTACCCCCACCTTACCTGTGCTTCATCCACCGACCCCTGTCCCGCCAGCTGGGCTTTGGACTCCTCTGGGGCTGGCCGTTCTCATCAACGTCATCACTTTTGTTGTCACCATGATCCGCATCCACCGTGAGCCGGACCTCAGCAGTTCCCGAGAAAAACCATGTATGATGTTTGGTCTTCTTCTTCGTCTCATCGTCACCGGTCGTCGTCGTCGTTGTCCTCCTCCTCCTTCTCCTTTTCCACCGCTCTCTTCTTCTTCTTCTCTCTTCTTTTGCTTGTCCATCATCATCATCATCATCATCATCATCATCATCATCATCATCATCATCACCATCATCATCGTCATGATGATGATGATGATCATCATCATCATCATCATCATTAGTCTGAATTAAGCGACATGCGATACAAGGAGAGTGTATACCACTTCTGCCACAATTGTAGCTAGTAGCTAGTCTCAACTGTTCATTTGCTGCTGCTTCTACTACTTCCGGTCTGTAGCGACGTCTATGGAATAAATAAACTTTTTTCGTTGTTGTTGTCGTCCTCCCCCTTCTCCTTATGGAGACCTTGCTGAAGCTGGTATATTCACTGCAGCCAACCACCGCCGTTCGCCAGTGACATTAGAACTAACCAAGAGCCTTAAAGCGCCATATGTATGGTGAGTCCATGGAAGACAGAACGAGGATGGTGTTATCCAGCAGGGGACCAGTTCTTTATGGAATGAACTGGATGACTTCGAGAGTCCATGGAAGACAGATCGAGGATGGTGTTGTCCCAGCAGGGACCAGTTCTTTATGGAATGAACTGGATGGATGAACTTGATGACTTTTTTTTCGAGTCCACGGAAGGAGTCCATGGAAGACAGAAGGGAACGAGGATGGGATGTTGGAGTCCAGCAGGGAGCGAGGATGGTGTTCTTTATGGAATGAACTGATGACTTCGAGTCCACGGAAGACAGAAACGAGGATGGTGTTGTCCAGCAGGGAACAGTTCTTTATGGGATGAACTGGATGACTTGGAGTCCATGAAAGACAGATCGAGGATGGTGTTGTCCAGCAGGGACCAGCTTCTTTATGAGATGAACTGGATGACTTCGAGTCCATGGAAGACAGATCGAGGATGGTGTTGTCCAGCAGGGACCAGTTCTTTATGGAATGAACTTGATGACTTGGAGTCCATGGAAGACAGAACGAGGATGGTGTTGTCCAGCAGGGACCAGTTCTTTATGGAATGAACTTGATGACTTGGACTGCACATCAGATCATCTAGGATGGGAAGGCTACCCAGATGTCCTCAGGGAGAGTGACATGAAATCAGCCATAGTACTCCTTTAAGTTCACCCGAACCAATGTTTCCTGGTTGGGATCCCTGTTTGCTATCATCACAGAATGGAGGAAGCTTACGCCTTTCAAGACTGAAAAGTGGGCCAGTTTAGCCAGCAGCTGCAGGAAATCTGGCCTCCAAGCCACAGTTCTCACCATAGCGGTCGGGGCAAGGGTGTTTGTAGGCTTATTTGCCCAGGATCTGGTGAAAACTCTTTCTCAGTTTCTGGCAAGAAGAGGACCAGAGACCTAACGGCAGTAGCAGCAGCTGCTGAAAAACCTGTTGGACCTGGATGAGGATAACAGAAATTAACTCAAGCTTAAATTTTGGGGTCATGACAGGGGTCCATTACGTATTTGCGCAAGATATCCGTGTTACGGATGGTATGCGGTGCGTGTTTTGCTGTCTGACTCTCGTTCTCAAAAGTTTGGATGCGTGTGATGATTATTCCCTACACAAACCCACACCATACGAACAGGGTCTCCACACAGCAAACAATAAATCACGTCGAACTATCAGAAGAAGAACCGCAGATTCACAAGGCACAGTAAACCATAGCAGAAGAACTGCAGATTCACAAGGCACAGTAAAACCATAGAAGAAGAGCTGCAGATTCACAATGCACAGTAATCCATAGAATAGCAACCACAGATTCACAAGGCACAGTAATCCATAGCAGAAGAACTGCAGATTGACAAGGCACAGTAAACAATATTGAATCACCAGCGAACACAATTTCAGAAAATCCCATAGAACACAATAAATTTCGACGTATTGTTGATCTAAAACAAAAATTAGCTTCTCTGTGTATTGATATTAAAATGTTCACATCAATGAACTCAGCCCACCGACACACATGTGGTGGTACAATTAGAGCACATAAATATTCTTGCAGGAGTTTTAAGTCACTCTCGGCGACACAGCATTCACAAAATTTATATAACTGATAAATTTCCCGGTACATATTTCGCTGGTACCGTCATTAGAAGTATCGAACATACACAGTGAACTTCGACGCACTACTGACTTGAAAGTCAGCCGCTCTACATAGTATCACTACGGAGAGGGGGGAAAACGACGATTAAAGCAAATTAAATTAGGCTCGACACCAAAGCCTCGGCCTTTACTCCTTTCTGCATTGTCTCGTCGTATATTATTCTTTTCGTTATGTTTCTATGTCATTTCAAGTTGACGTCATAATTTACGTCGACGTCACAATACTCCTCCTTAAAAAAAAAAAAAAAAAAAAAAAAAAGGCCGAACTTGCTTTTTGAGAAGTAAACAAACAGCAGAATACACAAACCGAGAAATCACACTTCAAAACAGCATCAGAAAACTATATAGTTCACACAAGGAGACTCACTTCCTAAGGGGTCAACTGATTCTCACATGAACGGGAGAGGTCACGTACCATCTTTTTTCCTGACCAACACAACTGCAGATGCATACGGACTATTTGATGACTCAATGATACCAAATATAACATGATACCAATCTCTCTCTCAGCAACCTCTTTGGCAAAAAAAGGGGATATCATAACGCTTCTTTCTAACAGGTACATCTGAAAGTAAGAGGGATCTCTAATAGTGCATCACCTGAGAAACAACCTGATTAAGGAGTCAAAATCTCCTGAAAATCATCAAAGAATGCACGCAAACTCCCTGGAACTGCTGTCAGACAAAGCACAATCAAACGAGGTAAGGTAAGGTAATGTTGCTTACAGCCCAGCCGACCGCAAAGGGCCATATCAGGGCTGTCACCACGTTAAAATCAACTCACAAGTCATAAAAAAAAAAAACCAACCAACCAACCAACAACCAAACAAACAAACAAACAAAAACCAATGGCAAAAGAAAAAAAAAAAAAAAACAACCTTTCACACATCTCTTTAAAAAATACATCTTCTAAAAAACGCACCAGAAACTTCGTTAAAAATCTCGCTTCCGTAAAATCTTAAATCATCTTTAATCTCCCTCAGAAACTCAAAGATCACGTCAGACGGGGCATCTCTGAAACAGGGTTTCACTGTGAGTGGAACATGACATGGAATACACCATGGAGCTTCTTCCACCTTTTAAAAGATAAGAAATGGGTAGAAAAACGAGTGGCCTGTGTGCAAGCGGCACAGGACTGTTTCTTCTTTACGGCCGCCGCTCTGGAACATGGTAAAAACTCGTTGAGGTTTGGACGGGATTTTTTTTATACAGTTTGTTATCCGTCTGCAAGGTCCATTCCTCTTGCCAGAGGTCTTTGACATAGGCCTGTGTTTGGGGTTTCAGATCAGTGTGGGAAACAGTAAAACCTGATCAACTTTTGCCTTGTGGCGTTCTTGGCAAGCTGGTCAACCATCTCATTGCCTCGAATGCCCACGTGGCTGGGAACCCAAGCAAAACACTACGTTGTGTTCGTTTGATTTTAGGGAGGTGTACAGGTGTTGAGGGTGCTTAAGATTATGTTCATCTGCATAGAAGACGCCATCAGAACAGTTAACAGTGGGAATGGGTTAAAGCGTCATCGCAGTCCTGGACGACACCAACTGTACAAACCTTTTCACGAACAGTACAAAACAGACTCTGGAGAGGGATTCACAGAAAGACCAACTCCTGGAGAACACTCAAGAGAAATCTGTTCCTGCTCACAAGCCAAAGGTGCTATCTCTGACTGACCAAGGCACTGAAGTACCTTATGAAAGAACAACTGTCGGTATTTCAGAAGTAGACACAGCAGACACATCAGAAGACGCTAACTGTAAGCAAGACTTCGATGACTCATCCTGTTTCTGAACAAGATCAAGACGGGAAATGTTCAGATCATCAGGGATCTGACACAAAGGCTGTTTGTCCACAACACGTTTAGCTATGGCCCTCGTAACGGCAGCTAAAGAGAAAGGTTCAACAAATATATCACTGGACTCACTGCTTACAAAAACTCCAGGAACATTACCCATGATGAGATCTGCAACAGGGCTATCCAAGACACAACAAGTTAAATCGCCCACAAAATAAAGACGACTGGCTGAAACTGTAGCCAGTGAAAAATTCATCCACACGACAACCAAAGGAAACACACTTCACTTTGGTTCGTAACGTCTGACTGTCAGAAACTAACCGTTTTGCGAACGCCACAAATAGTAGCACCAGTATCACTAAGAACAGAACTCAAGTGCCATTCACAGAACCAGACTCCAAATGTAATTTGCCTGTGAAATCACAATGTAGACAAGTATGTAACCCACAAATCCTCTGACCAACCTAAGGAACGAGCATGGGTTCAAAAACGAAAGAGATAACTATCTTTGTTGTCAGTTCTTTCTTTAAAAGGGGGCAACTAGAGAAAAAAGTAGGGCGAGGGACGTTAAACCTGGGAAAACCAGAACCCTGACTCTCACTGTCCAGTCCTGGGACCGCATTCTGCCGAGAAGTCACTTGCAACTGTATTCTTTTAGTTTCCTCTGGCTCTTTGAGCTCATTTCTTTTAGTTTCCTCCTGCTCTTTTATTTGTATCTGCTCTCTTTTAGTTTCCGCTTGCATATGTACTTGCTTTCTTTTAGTTATCTCTTCTTCCTGTACTTTCAACTGAAATTCTTTCTTCCCCTCTTTCCATGTCCTCCTGACAATACATTTATTAACATTGCCCAACAGAGCTGGTCTCTCCAAACAACACACTTTACCCCGCTTTAAATACTTAGCGAAAACGTTGTCCTGTCCATGGAGGACATAACAGAACTCTCTTTCTTAAACCTCTGTGCCATGATGAAATGTGAAGTATTGTCCAATGGGGAGAAAACTCACTAACATAGAACTCTGGTCAGATACCGGTATTTCGAAACCTGATTATTTCTCCTCAGTGACCGCGGAAAGTGGTAACTTGACTCCTCTGCCTTTTTGGTTTTAAGAAGAAGATGCTATCCCAGAAAAAGGATGGTGTGCAATACCGTAGTATGTCTCTCTCTCCTTCTCTCTCTCTCTCTTCCCTCTCTCTCCTCTCTCTCTCCTCTCTCTCTCTCTCCTCTTACTCTTTCTCTTTCTCTCTCTCTCTTCCGTCCTCACTCTCTCTCTCTCCTCTCTCTGGAGTACGTATCTCTGCCTCTTCCCCTCTCTCTCTCTATTTTGTGTATATATGTATGTATGTATGTATTAATGTATGTATGATGTACGTACGTACGTACGTTGTTTAGTTTGTTTGTTCACCACTATCGAGACCAGTAACAACGTCATTGTGTGAACTCTCTCTCTCTCTCTCTCTCTCTCTCTCTCTCGTCTCCTCTCTCTCTCCTCTCTCTCCTCGCTCTCGTCTCTCTATCTCTCTCTCTCTGGAGTACGTATCTCTGCCTCTTCCCTCTCTCTCTCTATGTTTGTGTATATATGTATGTATGTGTATGTATGTACGTACGTTATGTATGTATGTATGTATGTACGTACACACGTACACACACACACACACACACACACACACACACACACACACATACACACTCATGTGTGTGTCGCTGCATTGTGTGTAGTTTATTCATTTACTTTTGATTTTTTTTTTTACATTTTACTATTTTTGTCTTCTTTGTGGTTAAAAAAAAAAAAAAAAAAACTGTGGTCGAGCGTATTCTTTTCCCCTCATTAATTGTTCCGTTTGTTCTCTCTGTCTATCTACACATGAACGCACATGCATACACGCGCGTGCACTAAAATTACATGTGAGTGTGATCATAATTTGATCACATGTCAATTTTCACTCCGCTTCCCCCTGTAATTCTTGAACTTTTCCCTTCTGCTGCTGCTGCTGCCACCACCAATTGCTGCATATGGCTGCCACTGCTACTGCTGTTGCTGACATTATAATAATGCTACTGCTGCTGTTGCTGACATTATAATAATACTGCTACTGCTGTTGCTGACATTGTAATAATACTGCTACTGCTGTTGCTGACATTATCATAATACTGCCACTGCTGTGTTGTTGCTGATATTATAATAATGCTACTGCTGCTGTTACTGACATTATCATAATACTGCTACTGCTGCTGTTGCTGACATTATAATAAATGCTACTGCTGCTGTCGCTGACATTATCATTATAATATTGCTCCTGCTGCTGTTGCTGACATTATAATAATAATGCTACTGCTACTGTTGCTGACATTATAAAAGCACTGCTACTACTGCTGCTGTTGCTGACATTATAATGATACTGCTACTGCTGCTGTTGCTGACATTATGATACTGCTACTGCTCCTGTTGCTGATATTATAATAATGCTACTGCTGCTGTTGCTGACATTATAATAATGTTACTGCTGCTGTTGCTGACATTATAATAATACTGCTACTGCTGCTGTTGCTGACATTATAATAATACTGCTACTGCTGCTGCTGTGCTGATATGATAATAATACTGCTACTGCTGCTGCCACCACTAACGCTTACGGTGCTGCTGCTGGTTTTGGTGTGTCTTATCAGAAGTCACACTGCCAAACATGTGTGAGTGGTCACTATGATCCTCCATATACAAAGCAGTGATGTTTGACAGGTGAGTCTGGTGGTGTTACATTCACCATTAATGATCATATCATAGTGATGTGGTTATTGCCCTGGTCAGATGAGTCTGTTGGTGTTACAATCACCATTTATGATCATTGTCATAGTAATGTGGTTATTGCCCTGGCCAGGTGAGTCAGGTGGTGTTAAAATCACCATTTATGATCATTATCATAGTAATGTGGTTATTGCCCTGGTCAGGTGAGTCTGGTGGTGTTACAACACCATTTATGATCATTATCATAGTAATGTGGTTATTGCCCTGGCCAGGTGAGTCTGGTGGTGTTACAATCACCATTTATGATCATTATCATAGTGATGTGGTTATTGCCCTGGCCAGGTGAGTCTGTGGTGTTACAATCACCCGTTTATGATCATTATCATAGTAATGTGGTTATTGCCCTGGCCAGGTGAGTCTGGTGGTGTTGTTACAATCACATCAC
>JADBJO010008893.1:72500-77500 GCA_016801955.1 Conus betulinus | reverse complement strand
TTACCATGGACTATGCTATAGACAGCGTTGGTGAAGCGTGCCACTGACCATAATTATGCCATAGGTACAGTGTTTTGGATGGCACTTACCATAACTATGCTATAGGTACAGTGTTTTGTGATGCCACTGACCATAATTATGCCATAGGTACACAGCGTTTTGGATGGCACTTACCATATCTATGCTATAGGTACAGCGTTGTGAATGCCACTGACCATAATTATGCCATAGGTACCAGCGTTTTGGGATGGCACTTACCATAATCTATGCTATAGGTATGTACAGCGTTGTGAATGCCACTGACCATAATTATGCCATAGGCACAGCGTTTTGGATGGCACTGGGTAACTATGCTATAGTACAGTGTTGTGAATGCCACTGACCATAACTATGCCACAGGCACGCGTTGTGGTCGCAGATGGTAAGGGCGTGCCATGGTGGGAAGATGGTGGTTGCAAATGTGTAGGGCGTGCCATGGTTGGGGGTAAGGTGGTTGCAGATGTTGTAGGGCGTGCCATGGGTGGGGAAGGTAGTCGCAGATGTGTAGGGCGTGCCATGGGTGAGGGAAGGTAGTTGTAGATTGTATGGCGTGCCATGGGTGTGTGTGTGTGTGTGTGTGGGGGGGGGGGTGTGGTGTGTGTGAGGGGGGACGGTGGTTGCAGATGTGAAGGGCGTGCCATGGGTGGGGGTAAGGTGGTTCCAGATGTGTAGGGCGTGCCATGGGTGGGGGTAAGTAAGGTGTTGTAGATGTGTATGGCGTGCCATGGGTGGGGGGGGGGGGGGAGGGGGGGCGGGGCGGTGGTTGCAGATGTGAAGGGCGTGCCATGGGTGGGGAGGGGGGAGGGGGGTCGGTGGTCGCAAATGTGTAAGGTTGCCATGGGTGGGGTATGGTGGTTGCAGATGTGTAGGGCGTGCCATGGGGGGGGGGTAAGGTGGTTGCAGATGTGTAGGGCGTGCCATGGGTGAGGGAAGGTGGTTGCAGATGTGTAGGGCGTGCCATGGGTGGGGGTATGGTGGTTGCAGATGTGTAGGGCGTGCCATGGGTGGGGATGTTGGGGGGTATTGCAGATGTGTAGGGCGTGCCATGGGGGGGGGTAAGGTGGGGCAGATGTGATGGGGCGTGCCATGGGTGGGGGGGAGGTGTGGGGTGCAGATGTGTAGGGTGTGCCATAGGTGGGGAGATGGTGGTCGCAGATGTGAAGGGCGTGCCATGGTGGGGGGAGGTGGTTGCAGATGTGTGGGCGTGCCATGGTGGGGGTACGGTGGTTGCAGATGTGCAGGGCGTTACCAGCCATGGGTGGGGGGGCATGATGGGGGGGGGGTGTTAGGGGATGGGGGGGTGGGGGCATGATGCAGGGTGTGCAGATGTGTAGGGCGTGCCATGGGTGGGGATGCAGGGTGTTACAGATAGTGGGGGCATGTGGGGGGCATGATGCAGGGTATAGTGGTTGCAGATGTGATGTTGGGGGCATGTGCATGGGTGTTAGGGGGAGGGGGGGCGGTGGTTGGCAGATGATGAAGGGTGTGCCATGGGTGGGGGATGGTGGGGCAGATGCAGGGGTTAGTGGGATGGGGATGTTGGGGGCATGATGCAGGGTGTTACAGGGTGCCATGGGGGGGATGGGGTGTTACATGGATCCAATGATGTTAGAGGGTGTGGGGATGGGATGGGGGGGCATGATGCCAGGTGTGTGTAGGGATGGGGATGGGTGGGGGCATGATGCAGGGTGTTGCAGATGGGAAGGGGGGCATGATGCCATGGTGTTAGGGGATGGGGATGCAGGGGCATGATGCAGGGTGTTAGATGGGATGGGGTATGGTGGGGGCAGATGCAGTAGGTTAGAGGGATGGGGATGTTGGGGGCATGATGCAGGGTGTTAGAGGGATGGGGATGTTGTGGGGCATGATGCAGGTGTACGGGTAGGGAGGTTGGGGGCACATACAGGGCATGACAGGGATGGGGATGTTGGGGCACGATGCAGGGTGTTACAGGGATGGGGATGTTGGGGGCATGATGCAGGGTGTTACAGGGATGGGGATGTGTGGGGGCATGATGCAGGGTGTTACAGGGATGGTGATGCTTGGGGGCACGATGCAGGGTGTTACACGGATGGGGATGCTGGGGGCACGATGCAGGGTGTTACAGGGATGGGGATGTTGGGGGGCATGATGCAGGGTGTTACAGGGATGGGGATGTTGGGGGGCATGATGCAGGGTGTTACAGGGATGGGGATGTTGGGGGCACGATGCAGGGTGTTACAGGGATGGTGATGCTGGGGGGCACGATGCAGGGTGTTACAGGGATGGGGATGCTGGGGGCATGATGCAGGGTGTTACAGGGATGGGATGCTGGGGGCACGATGCAGGGTGTTACAGGGATGGGGATGGGGATGGGGGCACGATGCAGGGGTGTCACAGGGATGGGGATGCTGGGGGCATGATGCAGGGTGTTACAGGGATGGGGATGTTGGGGGCATGATGCAGGGTGTTACAGGGATGGGGATGTTGGGGGCACGATGCAGGGTGTTACATGGATGGGGATGTTGGGGGCATGATGCAGGGTGTTAGAGGGATGGGGATGTTGGGGGCATGATGCAGGGTGTTACAGGGATGGGGATGCTGGGGGCACGATGCAGGGTGTTACAGGGATGGGGATGTTGGGGGCACGATGCAGGGTGTTACAGGGATGGGGATGCTGGGGGCACGATGCAGGGTGTTACAGGGATGGGGATGCTGGGGGCACGATGCAGGGTGTTACAGGGATGGGGATGCTGGGGGCACGATGCAGGGTGTTACAGGGATGGGGATGCTGGGGGCACAATGCAGGGTGTTACAGGGATGGGGATGCTGGGGGCACGATGCAGGGTGTTACAGGGATGGGGATGCTGGGGGCATGATGCAGGGTACAGGGATGGGAATGGGATGTTGGGGGCATGATGCAGGGTGTTACAGGGATGGGGATGTTGGGGGCATCAACGGGTGTTACAGGGTGGGGTATGCTGGGGGCATGATGCAGGGGGGGAGGGATGGGATTAGTACGTGACATGGGGGATGGAAGGCAGATGCAGATGCAGGGTGTTACATGATGGGGATGTGGGGGGCAGATGCAGGGGTGTTACAGGGGGGGATTGATGGGGCATGATGCAGGGCGTGGGGATGTTGGTAATGATAGGGTGTTACAGGGATGGGGATGGGTGGGGGCATGATGCAGGGTGGGCGTGGGATGGGGTAAGGATAGGGGGCATGATGCAGGGTGTTACAGGGATGGGGATGTTGGGGGGCATGATGCAGGGTGTTACAGGGATGGGGATGTTGGGGGGCATGATGCAGGGTGTTACAGAGGATGGGGATGTGACGGGGCAGGATGCAGGGTGTTACAGGGGGGGATGATAGGGGCAGGATGTGGGCGTTACATGGATGGGGATGGATATGGGAGGATGTAGGGTGTTACAGGGATGGGGATGTTGAGGATGATGCAGGGCGTTACAGGGGTAATGCTGGGGGCATGATGCAGGGTGTTACATGGGTGGGGATAGGGGGGACGTAGGGCGTGACATGGGTGTTAAGGATAGGGGGATGTTGGGCGGTGACATGGGGGTAATGACAGGGATGGACGGGGGGCATGGGACATGGGGTAATGATAGGGATGGGGGGCGTGACATGGGGTAAGGATGCAGGGAGGACGTAGGGCGTGACATGGGATAAGGACTGGGGACATGATACAGGGCGTGACATGGGGGGATGATAGGGAGGATGCGGGCGTGACATGGGTAAGGATAGGGAGGACATGATACAGGGCGTTACATGGGGTAATGAGTTAGGGAGGTCATGCAGGGCGTGACATGGGGTAAGGATAGGGGGAGTTTTAGGGCGGTTACATGGGGTAATGATAGGGAGGACGGGGGGCGTGACATGGGGTAATGATGTAGGGAGGATGCAGGGCGTGACATGGGGTAAGGAGGGCGGAACGTAGAGCAGGACATGGGGTAAGGATAGGGAGGACGCAGGGCGTGACATGGGGTAAGGATAGGGAGGATGCAGGGCGTGACATGGGGTAATGATAGGGAGGATGCAGGGCGTGACATGGGGTAAGGATAGGGAGGATGTAGGGCGTGACATGGGGTAAGGATAGGGAGGACGTAGGGCGTGACATGGGGTAAGGATAGGGAGGATGCAGGGCGTGACATGGGGTAAGGATAGGGAGGACGTAGGGCGTGACATGGGGTAATGAGAGGGGAGGACGCAGGGCGTGACATGGGGTAGGATAGGGAGGATGCAGGGCGTGACATGGGGTAAGGATAGGAGGAGGGAGTGACATGGGGTAAGGATAGGGAGGATGGGGCGTACATGGGATAAGGATAGGGAGGATGCAGGGCGTGACATGGGATAAGGACGGGGAGGATGCAGGGCGTGACATGGGGTAAGGATAGGGAGGACGTAGGGCGTGGTATGGACCGACACACAGGATGCACAGATTTCAGGGACAACATGGGTGAGGGTATAGGACATGACTGGAGTGGGGGAACTGGAAGTGGAGATTTCTGGATCTGACATGTTTTTGCCTCGGGGGAGGGAGGGGGATGGGTGGGTGCTACGACGGTGAGGGTGTGATACGGGTGGGCGTGCGTGGTTATGAGAGGGAAGGATGAAGAAGGGTGTGGCATGGCTGGTTATTTGGGGGGAGGGACACGAATGAAGGGTGTGGCATGGCTGGTTATTTGGGGGGAGGGACACGAATGAAGGGCGTGATACATGGCTGGTTATTTGGGGGGGGGACACGAATGAAGGGTGTGGCATGGCTGGTTATTTGGGGGAAAGGGACACGAATGAAGGGTGTGGGCTGGTTATTTGGGGGGTGGGACACGAATGAAGGGTTGTGGCATGGCTGGTTATTTGGGGGGAGGGACACGAATGAAGGGTGTGGCATGGCTGGTTATTTGGGGGAGGGACACGAATGAAGGGTGTGGCATGGCTGGTTATTTGGGGGGAGGGACAAATGA
>JADBJO010008893.1:45000-67500 GCA_016801955.1 Conus betulinus | reverse complement strand
TCAGTATCATCAGCAAACATGTGATGAGAAACATCATGTTGCTCGATGATATCAGAAAGAGGCTGCATATACATGATGAACAGAATGGGACCAAGGACTGATCCTTGGGGGACACCAAAGGGCAGGGCACTTGGTTTAGAGGTTTAATCATGGGCAGAGACAAACTAGCTGTGTTCTATTTGACAAATATGACCTGAGAAAGGAAAGAGCTTTACCGTGAATACCAAAAGCAGATTGAAGACGGGTCAAATGAATTCCATGATCGATTGTATCGAACGCGGCTCTTAGGTCAAGAAGTGTAATAACTGAAATCTGGTTGTCATCATTTGCCTTCAAAAGATCATTGAACACTCTCAGCAAGGCTGTCTCTGTACTGTGACCAGCTCTGTTGCCTGACTGGAATTTGTTCCACAAGTGATGAGTGTTGAGATGATCTAAAAGCTGGGATAAAACCATTTTTTCCAGGAGTTTTGAGACAAACGAGAGATTTGAAACAGGGCGGTAGTTTTTTTTTTTTTAGAACATTGGGATCTAGAGTTGGCTTTTTAAGCAATGGCTTTACAATAGCATTTTTCAGACAACTGGGGACAACTCCATAAGACATGCAATCATTGATAATGTGTGTAAGTAGTGGAACAATTTAATCACAACAGTCAAACAAAAGAGATGTTGGAATGGGATCAAGAGAACAGGTTTTGGGGGACATTTGTAACATAGTTTTTCGGACATCGGATTCAGATACACATGAAAAAGAGGTAAGATGTTTGTTAACAAATTTGTCACCATCAAACATTGAACAACAGGACTGCTGCATAGTCATTTTGATCCACAGGTCTACTGGCTGTTCATTTTGATCAACAGGTCTGCTGGATAGTTATTGTGATTAGCAGGTCTACCGGGTGGCAATTGTGATTAGCGATTCTATATTACTAGTCATTGTGATCAGCAACTCTATATTACTGGTCATAGTGATCAGCAATTTTATTGACTGGCTATTGTAACTGGCAGGTCTACTGACTGACTATTGTAACTGACAGGTCTACTGACTGACTATTGTAACTGACAGGTCTACTGACTGACTATTGTAACTGACAGGTCTACTGACTGGCTATTGTAACTGACAGGTCTACTGACTGACTATTGTAACTGGCAGGTCTACTGACTGACTATTGTAACTGACAGGTCTACTGACTGGCTATTGTAACTGGCAGGTCTACTGACTGACTATTGTAACTGGCAGGTCTACTGACTGACTATTGTAACTGGCAGGTCTACTGACTGACTATTGTAACTGACAGGTCTATTGACTGGTCACTGTAACTTGCAGGTGACTGGCTATTGTAAGTGGCAGATGGCAGGTCTACTGACTGGCTATTGTAGCTGGCAGATGGCAGGTCTACTGACTGGCTATTGTAAGTGGCAGATGGCAGGTCTACTGACTGGCTATTGTAACTGGCAGGTCTACTGACTGGCTATTGTAACTGACAGGTCTACTGACTGGCTATTGTAGCTGGCAGGTCTACTGACTGTCTATTGTAACTGACAGGTCTACTGACTGGCTATTGTAACTGACAGGTCTACTGACTGGCTATTGTAGCGGGCAGGTCTACTGACTGACAGTTGTGGATGGCAGGTCTACTGACTGGCTATTGTAGCGGGCAGGTCTACTGACTGGCTATTGTTGCTATCAGGTCTATTGATTATTGTGATTGGCAGGTCTACTGACTGACTATTATGATTGGCAATTCTATCGGGTGGCTATTGTAATTTGCAATTTGATTGGCTGGCTGTTGCGATTAGCAATTTGATTGGCTGGCTATTGTGATTAGCAATTTGATTGGCTGGCTAGTGTGATTAGCAGGCCAACTGGCTGGTCATTGTAATAGCAGGTCTAACTGCTGGTCATTCGATTAGCAAGTCTTTTTTTTTTTTTTTTTTTTTTTTTTTTTGTCCCAACCTCTGCGCCACTTCAGAGGCAGTGCACCCACGCCGCTCATTCCGACACCCCTGTCCACAGCCACGGCCCGGTCGGCCCCACCACAGCCCCGGCACCGGCAATCCACAGGCAGCAGCCAATGTCAAGCGTCGTCAAGAGGCAACCCACCGGAGGAGACAGTGCACTGTTGCCGAGTCACTTCAGTGGTGTTCAGTGGCGCCTGTTCTGATCTAACACGCAGGACACCACCGACTAAGCCCCCTACTGACGACAATAATTGCTTAGTCGCGGAGCCGGCGTGAGTGAGCGCTCCCTCCGGAGGGCGCCACCACGTCCGTTCAACGACAACCCCCATGGACTCGCCGATACCGGTGACCCCGACGGAACCAAACAAGGCCACAGACGCGGAGAGGACATCGAAACTGAGGTCACCATGAGAGCAGGGCATGAAGGGCCACAGAATTTGAGACTTTTTTTTTTTTTTTGTTTAATGCTGATCGATGAGAATGAGGATGATTATGATGATGCTACGGATTTCCATTTCGGTCTAAGACTACATGACAGGGCTGTACTCTACGCTTCCTTTCATAATATATCCCGGTGTCAACCAGGCCTGAGAGATACAGACACCTGCAGTGTTGGTCAGGAAATTTGAGCAACACTCTCAGAAACGCATCCATTAAGTGGATGAAACTCGACTGTGTGGTCCCAGTCTTCCCACCTGAGTCCGCAGCAAACTCAACTCTGGGTAGGAGCCGGTCGGGGCAGAAAAAACCCACATGACTTCTGATGGGATTCAACCCACGATCTCCCAGCCGGGAGTCCGCGACGCTAACCACTTCGCCACGGCGGCTGGTCGATTAGCAAGTCTAACTGCTAGTCAGTTTGATCATCAGGTTAAACGGCTGGCCATTTGCCTAGCAGGCTACTAGTTATTTTGATGCACAAGTCTACTTTATGGTCACTTTGTCTACCAGGTCTACTTTATGGTAACTTGGTCTACCAGGTCTGCTTTATAGTCACTTTGATGCCCAGGTCTGCCTTATGGTCACTTTGATACCCAGGTCTGCTGGTTCGTCACTTTGAATACTACTTCCACTGGCTGCTCATCTAAATGCAGAAGTTTACATTTTGATCATGCTGGTGCCCTGCTTTTCGTGCTGGTCAGTTTGGTTTATATATCTTCTGGCGCGAGGTTTAGGTGCACAGATGTATTGACTAATCAGTCCATTCGTTAAACCCATGAGATGGCAGATCAGTCTGATGAATTGGTCTATTTGCTGATCATTTTGATACACATGTTTATTTGCTGATCATTTTGATACACATGTTTATTTTGCTGATCGTTTTGATGCACATGTTTATTTGCTGATCATTTTGATACACATGTTTATTTGTTGATCATTTCGATACACATGTCTTCTGGCTGAATATGTTGATACATTTTGATACACATGTTTATTTGCTGATCATTTCGATACACATGTCTCCTGGCTGAATATGTTGATACATTTTGATACACATGTTTATTTGCTGATCATTTCGATACACATGTCTTCTGGCTGAATATGTTGACACACAGGCCTACTGGCTGATCTTTGTGATGCACACGTCTACTGGCTGATCTTATTAATACACGTTCTAAGAAGCTGTTCGTATCCAGTTTTGATATGATGCATAGGAATACTGCCAGCCTTCTTTTTTTTTATTTTTTGCATGGAGCTACTTCCTGGCCATTTCGAAGCACAGGTCACACTGCAGTCCACGTTCATTCACTTGCCCTTTAACACGCCTTTTTCCATGCGTCTTGTTTCTCTTCCTTTAGTTGACCATGTAAGGGTTGTAAAACAAAAATACGTGCGTGGTGGAAACTTACTTGCGTTGAATCTGTATGTTAATCATGGACGTTTGCGTTCAACTTACGTAAAATAATTGTTTGTGTAGGTTTTGTATATAACAGATATGTTCGTGGACGTTTTCACGTCATAATTGAGACGCAATCGGATCTCTATTGTGATAATCTTGGTGCAATTATGACGTATTACATCCACTAATGAAAAGTACTTTGCATGGACAATTTACTCGATTTTTGTCAGTCGGCACAGTCAGAACAATCCAGAATTACAATGTGTCACAAATTAACTGCTGGAACCGAAACACTGCCACTCATAACGCCAACCACTGAAGAGGCGCGAGTTGAATTCTTTTTAAACTTTGTCAGAAATAACACGTTTTCCTGTTTCACCCCCCAAAACAAACAAAACAACAACACAAACAACAACAACAACAAACAAAGGTAAAATTGGTACACAAGATGCGCAACTGCATTTTCTGTGCAGCTGTCACTCGGCTGAAAATAGTAAATATCCTTCTTCCGTACAGTTAGCACAAAATGGCCATGGCTCTGGTCACCGTGTGAATACCTTGTGTGTGTGTGTGTGTGTGTGTGTGTGTGTGTGTGTGTGTGTGTGTGTGTGTGTGTGTGTGTGTGTGTGTGTGTGTGTGTGTGTGTGTGTGTGTGTGTGTGTGTGTGTGTGTGTGTGTGTGTGTGTGTGTGTGTGTTGTGTGTGTGTGTGTGTGTGTGTGTGTGTGTGTGTGTGTGTGTGTGTGTGTGTCTGTGTCTGTGACAGAGTAAAACTGAACTTCTCCCTTGCCCACCATGAAAATTTCAAGTGGTTAATTTTCATATTATTCATTCTTCCTTAAGTAAAATGACAATGGTAACATTCTTGATGCATCAGGATAAAATCTTATAACAATCATTACCCTGATCATCTGAAAGTTTTTCCACATATGGACCTCTGTTGGACAACCAGTAAGCGGCAGCAGCTTTCATTTTTCCTTCTAAAAGCGGAAAGATCGGTTCATGCTGGAAAACCCATTTTCACAGATCCACATTTATGACAGAGGTCACTGCCAATCGTTTGCCTCTGCATCGTTCATTTCGTGTCCCTAAACTTTTTTTTTTTTTTTTTTAGTTTTTTTTCCCGCGTTAATTCAAAGTCGGATTTATATGCCCTGACCAAATCAATCACAACAGTCAAACAACATCTTATTGAAGTCAAGTCTTTAATACATGTCCTACTTTTGAAGAACAGCACTCGTGACAACCACATGGCATGGCATCGTCACATCACATCTGGACTGCATATTGACTTAACGATCTGTATGTAAAGTTTTTAAAGTCAAGGCTATGTGCGATGCCATGGGGTTCTCAGGATGCATGTGGTTGTCAGGAGTGCTGTTCTGTAGGCTGCGATGCCATGGGGTTGTCAGGAATGCTGTTCTGTAGGCTGCGATGCCATGGGGTTGTCGGGAGTGCTGTTCTGTAGCCTGCGATGCCATGGGTTGTCAGGAGTGCTGTTCTGTAGGCTGCGATGCCATGGGTTTGTCAGGAGTGCTGTTCTGTAGGCTGCGATGCCATGGGGTTGTCAGGAGTGCTGTTCTGTGGGCTGCGATGCCATGGGGTTGGAGTGAAGTGACATTCAGAGGCCTTTCTCCTTTTTGTTACCGCCTTTGTGCTACCTGTGCGCACAGTGATTTGCTTCAATACAACTTTTGTAGGGTTCACTTGCACAACATCAAGGCCACCACACACACACACACACGTACGCACACACACACACACGCGCGCGCGCGCGGGCGCGCGCGCGCACACACACACACACACACACACGCACGCACGCACGCACGCACGCACACAAACGAAAGCAAGCGCGCGCACACACACACACACACACACGCACGCGCACGCACGCACGCACGCACGCACGCACGCACACACACACACACACACACACACACACACACGCACGCACGCACGCACGCGCGCGCGCACTCTCACGCGAGGGCGCGCTTGCACACACACACACACACACACACACACACACACATGCGCGCGCGCGCGCACCTACCCACCCAGAGAGAGAGAGAGAGAGAGAGAGAGAGAGAGAGAGAGAGAGAGAGAGAGAGAGAGAGAGAGAGAGAGAGAGAGAGAGAGAGAGAGAGAGAGAGAGGGCAAAGAAAAAGAGAAAATGTTTTCTTCCTTAATTTGTTGGCATCTGTTGTCCTAGTGCCTGAAGCAAATCAGCATTATTAGCACGGCTCGTGCGTTGTCTTAGTGTCTGAAGCAAACCAGCATTATTAACACGGCTCGTGCGTTGTCTTAGTGTCTGAAGCAAACCAGCATTATTAGCACGGCTCGTGCGTTGTCTTAGTGTCTGAAGCAAACCAGCATTATTAGCACGGCTCGTGCGTTGTCTTAGTGTCTGAAGCAAACCAGCATTATTAGCACGGCTCGTGCGTTGTCTTAGTGTCTGAAACAAACCAGCATTATTAGCACGGCTCGTGCGTTGTCTTAGTGTCTGAAACAAACCAGCATTATTAGTACGGCTCGTGCGTTGTCTTAGTGTCTGAAGCAAACCAGCATTATTAGTACGGCTCGTGCGTTGTCCTAGGGTCTGAAACAAACCAGCATTATTAGTACGGCTCGTACGTTGTCTTAGTGTCGAAGCAAACCAGCATTATTAGTACGGCTCGTGCGTTTGTCTTAGTGTCTGAAGCAAACCGGCATTATTAGTACGGCTCGTGCGTTGTCTTAGTGTCTGAAGCAAACCAGCATTATTAGTACGGCTCGTGCGTTGTCCTAGTGTCTGAAGCAAACCAGCTTTATTAGTACGGCTCGTGCGTGGCAAAGCAACCCTGATCATTGAGCTTTCACAGCTCATTATTAAAATCTGCATCCGGCAATTCTTTTTGTAATGCTACGTTTCAGCTCACACAAGATCATTCCGGATCCAAGTGGTTCCAATTCAGTTTAAGTGGTTAATATTAAAATGTATGCTGTTTTTGGTTGGCATTTTTTTCCAGCGGAAATCTGGCTCGCAATGGACTTCAGAATGTTCACACTGAGTTGTTTCGTAATACTGATATTTCTTTTGCCTGTTCCTCATTAATGTTTTGTGCCTGTCTGAATTCCGGTGGCTGCGTTGTTGCTTTTGTTTGTTAACTAAGATGTTTGTCGTCACACATTCACATCACATCTGGACTGCATATTGACTTAACGATATGTATGTAAAGTGTTTAAAGTCAAGGCTATGTTTTTCAATCTGAAGTGGTCCTCTTTATGTGATCCTCAAAGGTTCCTTGTTTAGATCAGATGCCACAGTCCAACAGTAGCCAAAAATAACAGTGATGCCACTGAGCACTCATTTCAGTTTTACAACGTTCAGATCAGATGTCACAGTAGTCACAGTAGCCACAAGCAACAGTGATACCACTGTGCAGTCATTTCAGTTTCACGACGTTTAGATCAGATGTCACAGTCCCACAGTAGCCAAAAGCAACACTGCAGCCACTGAGCAGTCATTTTCAGTTTCACATTGTTCATCATTCCTCAAGGAAACACACTGGTACAGTCTGCACTACAGCAACACTTCAAACATTAAGTTCAGGCAAAAATTGTCTTGTGACAACCGCATTTATGCACACAATAACGATTTGAACTTGAGATCTAAACTCAGAAAGCTGTGTGTGGATGTTTCAAAGCTGGCTGGATCCCCGGATGTTAGCCACATGTGAAGAAGCTCGAAAAAACGACTTTCCATGTTACCTGCGCATGCTTGGAGCACGGCTATCGCTTGCGTGACCAAAGACTGAAAAAAAAAAGTAAAAAAAAAAAAAAAAAAAAAAAAAAAAACCTCAAATCAACAGAGAATACATTAATGACGTGATAAAAAGAAACAGGGCCGAAGAGCTTCTCCTCTCCGACCCACACAGTCATAGAGGGAAGCAGTCTTCCTCTTATGATCTTCAAAAGCGTCATCCTGGGAATCTGAGCAGTGTACAAAAGCACCATTGGCGTAGGTTCTGCCGCTCCCTCATCCTATGTCCTACAGTTGTTCACCTCACCCCAGGCATTCAAAAATCATGCTCTATTCCCACAACCCAACTTTTTAGTACTGGACATTTGCAAAGGGTACCAAAATCAGAAAAACATACGATTTTTGCCGTGGTTTAGCAGGCAATAGTAAGCCATTTCATAAAAGCCAATATATTGTATTAGATGTGAATCATAGGGCAGTGAATGCAGGAGGACATGAAAGAGACAGATAATAAATCCGGGAGTTTCCACAGAGCTTTCCATTAAATGCAAGAAGCTCGTCGACGTTTCCAGAACTTGCTTCCTGGATGTCTAATGCGTCTTGAATGTCTCCACTTCGTTACTGTTCCCGCACATTATTGCATGTTCTCTATACTTTATTTAGCTATGCTATATTGTGACTCATAAACGTTTGACTTTTTAAACTTACAGTCATGAGAGAGAGAGAGAGAGAGAGAGAGAGAGAGAGAGAGAGAGAGAGAGAGAGAGAGAGAGAGACAGACAGAGACAGAAATAACTGGGGTTGACGCACATGTTTCTGTTTCAACACACTGTTGTGACAATAACATGGAGTTTGAATTATGAATCTTTGATCTTTCTTTGTGACCAGAAGGCTTACTTTCCACTAAACATGATTCAATGAGAGATTAGAGACAGCTCTATTACTCACCCCCGTTTTCGTTCCAAGTACACTGCACAATTATCAACTAACAAAAGACTGAATTTCTTCATGATATTCAGATAGAGACTTTGACAAGGGATGGTCAAGGTAGAGTACTGTCAGCCTACGAAAGCCACCGAATCTCTAGTTTGCAGTATTGCCCACCTTAATTATTTGGAACACCAACTTCTAGGTGAGCATTACCAGTTGAACCAGTGGTGCCAGTGATTGTTCTCTCACACGGCGCTCAAGACTACCTGGTTTGAATGTTTAGGTGCCTCAACTATGACCTGAGAAATGTATATGTTGCATTCGACAAGTAGAAAAAAAATACTAACAGAGAAGATACGTGGAACTGCAACTGAAGGGTATCTTTAAACATTATTCATGGAGATCCAAAGGCTGCAAACATCGTTTTCAAAAGAAAGATTTAAAAACATTTCTCGTGTTGAGTGGAGAGCATGAAAAGCACACCCACTAAGAATATCTGGGTCAGCGACGAGTCCACCCCTTTACTTTCAACATGACGGCAGAAGAGGACCCAACGCAGAACCAAAAGATGGACACGTTTCACTGGAGTATTAACCAGAATCAGTTCTTTGAGGGCGAATACGTTGCTGAATTCACAGATCTCTTCGAATCTCCACTCCTACCCTTCCAAACACCCTCGACCCTTCTCCCTCCCCCCCCTTGTCTGGTGGCAGCATACAGCAATTTACAGACCAGGTTCTATCCTGATGCCAGTTCACTGGCAACTTCAATGCACTGGCAACCTCAAGCAGCCAGGTCAACGCCACCCCTTGGCTACCTGCAGGAGCAGCCCTCCTATCCCCCTATCAATGCCAGGTCACCCCTTGGCTACCTGCAGGAGCAGCCCTCCTTCCCCCTGCCCCTTCATTTTCCAGAGGCATTCTTCTGACAAAGAAAGGCAAAAAGACCAGGAAAGCTAGGAGTATAATTTGAGTCAGTCAGGAATAGAATAACTTCGTTTCTCATTGAACTGAATCATATTTTCTGTTTCTTTATCTTAGTCAATTATAACAGTCTAACGTTCATTTTACGTTTGACTCAGGTTATTCATAGCGAAATAATCAGAGAACAAAACTCTTCCACATAAACCTAAATGACACCCCTGAACACTCAAGCAGATATCACGCTTTCTATGCTGTTTAATTTGAAGAAGATGATGCCCCAAATACACAATCAGGCCGCACACACGCGCACACACATACACATATAAATACACGTACACATATGCACACACGCACACACACACGCATGCGCACACACGGATAAACACACACACACGCGTGCGCGCACCTACGCACACACACACACACACACACACACACACACACACACACACACACACACACACGCACACACACACCCTGATACAAACAAGCATAGCAAAGTCTCTCCGTCAGTCTAGATCAGATTCTCTCTAGGGGTTGTAGCTGGCGTAACACTACACTTCTATTCAGTAACACACACACACACACACACACTTTGCTTGCCTCAACCTGGGGTTTTCAATTGTACTACTATCCAACTCTTTTCCACACATCAACCAGTACCACAGCCCATCTCCCACACTCCCAACAATACAAAACCGAACAAAACTGACCAGCCCAGTTAACAATTCAACAATCTTTTTTTTCCACATGTTACCAAATGACTTCTTTTCTCAAAATTTCTTTTTTTAAATTACAAATACTTCTTTCTGCCCCCACCCCCCCCCCCCCCCCCCCCCCCCAGTGCGTTGTTTCTTCTTCATTTTCAAGTCCATCTGGCAACCTGAATCAGAGCCCCTATGTCACTTATCACAGCCACTGTATTCGGCAGGTGTGTGTGTGTGTGTGTGTGTGTGTGTGTGTGTGTGTGTGTGTGTGTGTGTGTGTGTTTAAACTGTTGCACTCATCTGCCGGGCGTAAATGTCCCTCAAGTAGCATGGAGTGTCCAGAACTGCCTCAGTCCAGCCCCTCAGACACCCAGAGAGGCGGCTGCCGACGATTAACCGACGTTTGGTCAGCTATTAGCCGAAAATCAAAGTTCAGAAGTCCTGGCTGCAGGCTTCCAGTCCGCCAGACGCAGTCCTCACCTCAAATCTCGCTGGAACAGTCGCTCCAAGTCTCGCGAAATACGACAAGAGTATCCTGGTTTACACCTCTTGTCACAGTCACAGACCCCCCCCCCCCCCCCCCATGTCAGAGCCTCAGTTTAGTGGCTCAGACAGAAACCAAACACAAAGGGAATATTCTCTCCCATACTAACGAAATAAATTTACGAAATGCCTCAAAATAATGTACACATTTTTTTTCTATACTCCAACCCCTCTTCTATCTATATACACTAGCCAAACTTAACTATACCAAAACTAAACAATTCAGCACCTGTATTTCCTCACATGGTCCACAAATTCACATGCTAGCAACAAAGAAAAAAAAAAATCCTTTACCAGTCTCTCCAGTGAAAACACAACACCTCCACAAAAAGTACCCCTCTTAGTCTTGGAATGCTGGCACTGAACAACCAACAGTGCTCCAAACACCAGATTCCACACCAAGACTAAATCCAACATGGACCAACGTCCACTTGAACGTTAAAACAACAGCTCTGTCAGCTTGAGAGTGCCTCAAAACCCCTCTCACTCAAGGAGTCATTCCAAAAGACTAAACCATCTCTCCCAAGGATAAGAGAGATAACAACCTACTTAAGTAAACAAAACATTTTTTTTTCCAAATGAAGTAATCCTTTCAACACTCACCCTGGCCCCCCTTATGCAAAATAACATAATAAGATATGCCAACCAACATTTCCGTCCTTTCTTCAAACACACAAGCTGTCCCCCCTATGCAAAATCTCATGATAAGTTGTGCCAACCATCATTTTTCCTACATCACAAGTCCACCCTAACCAATAGCAACTAAAATAATCTAAAACAGTCATTCATTAACCACAAACTGAAAATTTACTATTATGGAAAAAAAAAGATCTTTTCAATCAATCATCAACAATCGCGTTGGCAACACAGAGGATTCGATCAAGGGAGATAAACGCTACTCAACCACCAGCCCAGGAAGAGTTGCTTCCCGTAGACCGTTCTCTACAGGACAATTCTCCCCTTGCTATAGATGAAACAATAGTTTCATTCGGTAACCTGGCAAAAAGTCCCTGGCTCACCACCTGATTTACCCGACTCAGGAAATCAGCCCCAGCATTCTCTTTTCCAGGAATCACTTGGACCGTGAAAGAATATGGTTACAACACGAAAACCCATCTCATCAGCCGGCTATTGGTATTCTTGGCTTTCTGCAGAAATGCCAGAGGTTGGTGGTCAGTCTGCAGGTAGAAATGCTTCCCATACAGGTACGGTTCAAACTTCTCCACAGCCCACACCACTGCTAGAAACTCCAGCTCTACAGTGGCATAATTCCTTTCAGCTGGGGACAGCTTGTGACTGGCATAATGCACTGGTTGCCACAACCCATCCAAATCCTGGAGAAGGACTTCCCCAAGCCCTTTGGTTGAAGCACCAGTTCGCAACACGAAAGGTGCCTCTGGATCAGAAAGTCAGACAACTCGTTCACCGCAAAGCCAGTCTTTCAGAGTCCTGAAAGCTTTTTCACAGCTCTCACACCACTGGACACGGTTTGGATAACCTTTCTTTGTAAGATCAGACAGAGGAGCTGCCAGTGTAGAGAAATTCGAGAAGCACGGCATGAATCTCCTGTAGCACCCTGCCAGCCTTAGAAAAGAACACAATCCCTTCATCGTAGAAGGGAGCAGTTATGTCCCTAGGAAGAACACAGCGCAGGCCTCCAAGGGTGGTCACGAATGCTTCTCTTCCAGCTTGTTTCTTCCATGGACGACCCCCCCCCCCCCCCCCCCCCCACACACACACACACACACATGGTGCTCCAGAAACTCCAGCTCCCCCCAAGCCAATGGAACACTTGGAAGGTTGGGCTGACAAGTTCACCTCATTCAGCCTACTGAACAGGGCCTCAACTGCTTCCACATGCTGCTGCCATGTGTCCGTGGCAATGATAATATCGTCCATGACATTTTGTATGTCTTTCCAATTCAGTGGACTCAACAGCTGTCTCTCATCATTTGGCTGAAGACAGCCACTGCATTCTGAAGACAGCCACTGCATTCTGAAGACAGCCACTGCATTCTGAAGACAGCCACTGCATTCTGAAGGCTGCATCTAAAAGGCATCACGGTCTGCTGGAACTGTCCAAGTGGGGAAGAGAACGCTGTCTTTGGTCTACTTCCATCTTGATTGGCACTTGCCAGTACCCTTGCTACAAGTCTGTTTTGGACAAGAACTTTGCCTTGCTGAGGCAACTGAACAAATATTCAGTATCCGGTAAAGGCTCTGCATCGAACTCCGTCACCTGGTTCAACTTCCGATAATCGACACAAAAATGGACTGACCTATCCTTTTTGGCCACCAACACAATCGACGAGTTGTAAGGCCAGCTTGCTGGTTCGACAACGCCCGATCTAAGCATGTTATCTGCCTCTTTCTGTCCCACAGCTTGCTTGGCATGAGGGAGAGGGTGTTGTTTGACCCTTACTAGTGTAGCCTCATGCAACGGCAACTCACATTCCGCCAGCTCTGTGCGCAAAGGAAGATCAGTCACCACTCTGGATTTTTTTCAGAACCTGCAAAGCCTGTTCACGTTGTTCCTCTGACAGAGCAGGTCCAAAATGCACATCAGCCACAGATTCTTCACTGTGCAGTGAACACAACGGAACCCCTCGGCCTTCCCCGTAAGAACCTTCCCCCATCACTACTGCAACATGGACAGTAGAACAAGAACCCTCATCTCTTTTCTCATGGTACTGTTTCAATAGGCTGGTATGGTAGAGTCTCACCTTGCCACCCACATTCACTCCGTAATCAGCTTCACCAACCTTTTCGACCACTTCGAACGGGTCTTGCCAGCTCACTTGAAGCTTGTAGTGTTTGCCTGACAACAACAACAAAACCTTGCTTCCTAGTTGGAACGAGTGCCTTGCTATTGAAATACTTGGCATAATGGCCTGATGCCTTTTCCAGATTCTGTCGCACCACCGCACAAGTCTCTTCCAGCCGGTTTCTAAGATCGACCACGTACTGTGCCGTGGTCTTCACTTCTTCTGTCTACCCATATAGAAGTTCAAAAGGAGAAAACCCCAGACTCTCCTGTGGTGCTTCTCGATAAGCAAACAAGAGGACAGGCAAGAATCTGTCCCAGAGTCTGGGTTGTTCCTGACACAGCTTCTTCAGCATGGACTTGAGAGAGTGCCACTGAAGTGCTCTACCAGCCCGTTGCACTGGGCATGGTAGGGAGTGGTGGTCAGGCTCTTCATCAACAACAGACGGTTTACCTGGGCCATGACTTCACTGGTGAATTGAGTTCCTCTTCAGTCAACACCTCAGAAGGAATACCTACGCGTGACCAGACCCCAAACAAAGCTTCTGCAACCCTCTCAGCTTCAATGTTCTTCAATGGTACTGCTTCAGGGTATCGAGTGACATAGTCAACCACTGTCAGCACGTAGCGATTTCCGCTTTCTGACGCTGGCTGGATCAGACCCACCAAATCAATAGGGACCCGATGAAATGGAGTGTCAATGAGTGGCATTTTCACCGAAGGAACCTTCTTGATTCGTCCTCTGGGTGACATTTTCTGGCACGGATCACAGGACAGACAAAAGCGCCGAACATCTGAACAGATCCCTGATCAGAAAAAGTGTTGCCACATTCTCTCAAGAACTTCCTCTCCCTGGCTTGTGCCCGTGTCACAACAGACACATCATTGTTTGCGACAGCTTTGTTGACGGGAACGTCCCTGTGAGTACCATCCTTCCCTACTGCTGTATTCCCTATCAGCAAGTCAACAATGGGATTTTTCATCAGAATGGCCTTTGTAGTCCCTAAATACAAAGAAGACTGGATATCAACCCAAGCTACGGGTGACTACTCACACCAGCTGGAATCTGCCAGAGTGACACTGGAGAACTCTCCAGTTCTCTGAGTTTGAGCCACTAGACTTTCCCGAACAACGAAAAGCTCGGCACCAGTGTCCCGCAAAGCTCTTACAGAATGTGTTCCCACACTGGCTGTACAATGTCCTACGAGCTTCTTCCCTGGACACTTTCCACAGAGTTCGTCTACCTGTCCAGTAGCTGGTTCGTGGTGCATGGAAGTCACCGCTGCCCTAATGTTGCTCTTCCCCTCTCCTTTTTCCACTGTAGACATTCCGACTTTTTGCGTCCCTGCTTTTTGCAGCAGAAAAAGCAAACCAAGTCATTCCCAGGAGTAGGAATCAGCTTCAAAGGTTCACCCTGTTTGCCAACACCCCTTGGTACCCCCCCCCCCCCCCCCCCCCCCCCCCCCCCCCCCCCCCCCCCCCCCCCCCCCCTTAGGCATTTTCTGTCCCCCTTCGTGCCTCCTCATATACCTGAGCAAAGTCAACGGACTAGGACCGACTTTGGTTGTCTTTTCCCTAGCGAAAGTAGCCAGTCCCACTGACATCCCATCCAAAAGCTGCGCCATCAGAAGCAAGTCCTGAAGCTGCTCAAGTGTAGCCTTCCTGCCCGATAACTCTGACCATAGACTCAGCTAAAGCTGGAGGTTCGAAACATGGCGACGATACGAATCTCATGACTCCTTCCTTGCTGTCAGAAACTTAACCCTGTCGGAGTCGGCAGACACTTCAAATTTCAACAGCAAAGCGGCTTTAAGATCATTATATCTGCTCACTTCCCCCTCAGAAAGCCAAGTATATACATCACGTGCCTTTCCTTTCAAAAGAGTCCCCAGATGGATAGCCCACGTCTCTTGACTCCATCCCTGCAATCTTGCGAGACGCTCAAATTGACAAGAGATATCTGTCAATATCATCGCTATCCTCAAAGAAAGGCGTATCAAGCTGGGCCTTTTCGACTGTCCGCCGCCCCCCCCCCCCCCCCCCCCAGCCCCCCTCAGTCTGAAACTGGAGTTTGTCTCAGCATCAGATGTCTCTCTCTCTCAATGCTAACTCAGCTTTATGTTCATGCTCTTGGAGAGCACGATCTGCACCTATCTGAACAACATCAACCAAGTCCTTACCAGCCAGCCGCATCCTCTCTCCCTCCTCTGAACGCAGCAGACATAGGACTGACCAACCCACCTGGCTGAACCGGATCCTGTTCAAACCTCCTACCCCAAACCACAATTCGAGGAGTCGTGCCTGGAGTTGGGAAGGCACTATCTGCCATCTTAATAGCAAAACAATGTACCATGCTACAACACACCAGTTCACCAAACTCTATCACCCCCAATCACAAACAATAATTTCTTATCCCGGACGAGCCCCCAATTTATTGTCACGCTGCCAGTGTAGCTCAGATTATCTAGGGGTTCTAGCTGGCGTAACTCTACCTTCAATTAAGTTTGCTTGCTTCAACCTAGCAACTGTACTAATATCCAACCCTTTTCCACATCAACTAATACCACTGCCCATCTCCCAACGAATAAAACAAAACCAAACAAAATTGATCAGCCCGATTAATAATTCAACAATCTTTTTATTATTTTCAAATGATTTCTTTTCTCAAAATTTCTTTTAAAAATTACAACTACCTTCACGCACACCCCAGTGTCTTTTCTTATTTTTCAAGTCCAACTGACAACCTAGATGAGAGCCCCTGTTTCAGGCTCACTCATCACAGCCTCTGGAATATTCGGTGGGGGATCAAATCACACACAGTTCTATTTCTGTTGATGTTAAACCAAAAGACATGTACGCGAGGATGCCAGGAGACAAATATCACTCAGACCTAAAGGTTTCCAGCTTCTACTGCTGCAGCTTGCTCGGTCTTGCAGGAAATCAGGTTGACGATGTCCGTGGGTTCACGGTCCATCTTTTCACAGACCGTAAACTTACGAATATCCACTCCAGCCTGTGCTGGACAGGCGATTTCACTTCTAAGATCCACGCCAGCCTGTGATGGTCAGGCGTTTTCACTACTAAGGCCCATTCCATCCTGTGCTGATCAGGCGTTTTCACTTCTAAGGTCCTCTCAATCCTGTGCTGATCAGGCGTTTTCACTTCTAAGGTCCTCTCCATCCTGTGCTGGTCAGGCGTTTTCACTTCTAAGGTCCCCTCCATCCTGTGCTGATCAGGCGTTTTCACTTCTAAGGTCCTCTCAATCCTGTGCTGGGTCAGGCGTTTTCACTTCTAAGGTCCTCTCCATCCTGTGCTGGTCAGGCGTTTTTCACTTCTGGGACTAAGGTCCCCTCCATATTCCTGTGCTGGTCAGGCGATTTCCACTTCTAAGGCCCACAATGTATGGCGCTAACAGTGGGTCGTCAGAAAACTAGGGTATGGAAACTAAAACCTGTCGGTGTACCATCGTTTTTCCACTTTGAACTATGTTTGAGTGTCTCTGGGACTTAATTAAAAACAACAGGAACTATTCCTTTTTCTGCTGCTCGATGTTTTTCAGATTTAAGATCTAAAACCCTGCATTTCTTTTTTTTTTTTTTTTTCCCCCCAAAAAGCGGAGTATGTTACACAATGCGACTTTCTTTCCTCCTCCCATCCACTCTACCCTTGTATGACAAGAAAACGGCAGTTTTGGCTATAGACTATTTTGTCCACCCCCTAATGAAATATCTGTCGAAATGCACTCTCTCACATCTGATAAAAACAACAACAAACAGCACATCGAGTTGCATGCCCCTTGCATTCGTGGCCTCCTCCACATGTACTCCTCTCCCCACGACCCGCGTGTGTCCTCCTCCCATCCACATGTACAAACGGGTGTCCTCCTCCCATCCACATGTACATACGTGTGTGTCCTCCCATCCACATGTACATACGTGTGTCCTCCTCCCATCCACATGTACACACGTGTGTCCTCCTCCCATCCACATATACATACGTGTGTCCTTCTCCCATCCACATGTACATACGTGTCCTCCTCCCATCCACATGTACAAACGTGTGTCCTCCTCCATGTACCACATGTACAAACGTGTGTCCTCCTCCCATCCACATGTACAAACGTGTGTCCTTCTCCCATCCACATGTACATACGTGTGTCCTCCTCCCATCCACATGTACATACGTGTGTCCTCCCATCCACATGTACATACGTGTGTCCTCCTCCCATCCACATATACATACGTGTGTCCTCCCATCCACATATACATACGTGTGTCCTCCCATCCACATGTACAAACGTGTGTCCTCCTCCCAACCACATGTACAAACGTGTGTCCTCCTCCCATCCACATGTACAAACGTGTGTCCTTCTCCCATCCACATGTACAAACGTGTGTCCTCCTCCCATCCACATGTACATACGTGTGTCCTCCCCATCCACATGCACATACGTGTGTCCTCCCCCACCCACATGTACAAACGTGTGTCCTCCTCCCATCCACATGTACATACGTGTGCCCTCCCTCCCATCCACATGTACATACGTGTGTCCTTCTCCCACCCACATGTACATACGTGTGTCCTTCTCCCATCCACATGCACATACGTGTGTCCTCCCACCCACATATACAAACGTGTGTCCTCCTCCCATCCACATGTACATCCTCCCATACGTGTGTCCTCCTCCCATCCACATGTACATACGTGTGCCCTCCTCCCATCCACATATACATACGTGTATCCTTCCTCCCACCCACATGTACATACGTGTGTCCTTCCTCCCATCCACATGTACATACGTGTGTCCTCCCTCCCATCCACATGTACAAACGGGTGTGTGTCCTTCTCCCCCATCCACATGTACATACGTGTGTCCTCCCATCCACATGTACATACGTGTGTCTTCCTCCCATCCACATGTACATACGTGTGTCCTTCCTCCCATCGACATGTACATACTGTCGTCCTCCCATCCACATGTACATACGTGTGTCCTCTTCTCCCATCCACATGTACATACGTGTGTCCTCCTCCATCCACATGTACATACGTGTGTCCTCCCCCATCCACATGTACATACGTGTGTCCTCCCATCCACATGTACATACGTGTGTCCTTCTCCCATCCACATATACATACGTGTGTCCTTCTCCCATCCACATGTACATACGTGTGTCCTCCCATCCACATGTACATACGAGTGTCCTCCTCCCATCCACACATGTACATACGTGTGTCCTCCCATCCACAGTGACATCCAATTCTTTTCGATGACGTCTGGCTTTGCAGCCCCCCCCCCCCCCCCCCCCATGTCTTGGAGATCTTCATTCCCAGGGGACAAACGTCACCAGTCTGCTTACAAAGCCCCATCACACAATACTAAAAGGTCCATAGAGACCATACGCCTTAACCGAGTGGTTAGCGTCGCGGACTCCCAGCTGGGAGATCGTGGAGTTCGATTCCTAAGAGTTTTTTTTTTATTTGTAGGAGTTTACTGTTCCGACCGATTCCTACCCAAAGTTGAGTTTGATATGAGCTAAATCGGTAAGACTGAGACCACACAATCGAGTTTCATCCACTTACTGAATGCGCCTGTGAGAGTGTTGCTCGCATTTCCTAACCAATACTGCAGGTGTCTGTAATTCTCGGGCTTAGTTGACCCAGGGATAGACTCTGAAAGTTTGCAGTCTCAGACAGAATGGAAAATCCATAGCAACATCTTCATCACCCTCATTCTCATCGATCAGGAGAGAAAAAGCATCAAATTCTATGGGCCTTCATACCCTGCTCTTATGATGATCTCAGTTTTGATATCCTCTCCATGTATGTGGCTTTGGTATGATTCTGTTGGGGTAATTGATATCGACAAGTGCATGGGGGGGCTGTCAAGAGACAGACGTGGTGGCGCCCTCTGCAGGGGAGAGTTCACTCGCGCCGGCTCGGCGAGTTAGCAATAATCATAGGTGATGTCCTGCGTATGGTGGATCAGAACAGGCAGCACTGAACACCCCGGAAGTGACTCGGCAGCAGTGCAGTGTCTCCTCCGGTGGGTTGCCTCTTGACGATTTGACATTGACAGCTTCCTGTGGACTGCCAGTGTCGGGGCTGCGGGGGAAGGGGCCTGGCTGTAGCTACGGACAGGTGGTCGGAGGAACAAGCCTGGCTGTAGCTGTGGACAGGTGGTTGGAGAAACGGGCCTGGCTGTAGCTGTGGACAGTGGGCGGAGGAACGGGCCTGGCTGTAGCTGTGGACACGGTGGTCGGAGGACGGGGCTGGCTGTAGCTGTGGACAGGTGGTCGGAGGAACAAGCCTGGCTGTAGCTGTGGACAGGTGGTCGGGAACAAGCCTGGCTGTAGCTGTGGACAGCGTCGACAGGTGGTCGGGACATGGAAGGAACAAGCCTGGCTGTAGCTGTGGGACAGGTGGTCGGCGGAACGGGCCTGGCTGTAGCTGTGGACAGGTGGTCGGAGGACGGGGCCTGGCTGTAGCTGTGGACAGGTGGTCGGAGGACGGGGCTTGGCTGTAGCTGTGGACAGGTGGTCGGAAGAACAAGCCTGGCTGTAGCTGTGGACAGGTGGGCGGAGGAGGAACGGGCCTGGCTGTAGCTGTGGACAGGTGGTCGGAGGAACAAGCCTGGCTGTAGCTGTGGACAGGTGGGCGGAGGGAACGGGCCTGGCTGTAGCCGTGGACAGGTGGTCGGCGGAACGAGCCTGGCTGTAGCTGTGGACAGGTGGTCGGAGGACGGGGCCTGGCTGTAGCTGTGGACAGGTGGTCGGAGGACGGGGCTGGCTGGCTGTAGCTGTGGACAGGTGGTCGGAGGACGGGGCCTAGCTGTAGCTGTGGACAGGTGGTCGGTGTGTGTGGACATTGCAATGCCCCCGCATCATAAACAAAAAAATGGAACAATTGTTACATTCAAACCGCTGCTTTGTCACAGTTTACGTGGAGATTGCTTACTATTTACTCTTTGCGTTGTATCACAACCTTCCTTGCACCCTTGTTATATTTTGAGTTGTAACACAGCTTTCCTTGTACCCTTGTTATATTTTGCGTTGTATCACAGCCTTTCTGTCACCCTTGTTATATTTTGCGTTGTATCACAGCCTTTTTGTCACCATTGTTATATTTTGCGTTGTATCACAGCCTTTTTTGTCACCCCTGTTATATTTGCGTTGTATTTTCGTCACCTTGTTATATTTTGCGATGTGTCAAAGCCTTTCTTGCACCAAGGTGAAGATCAAAACATTTGAAAGTGTTGATGGATGTCGCGGTCCTTGTGGGGATGTGGTGTATATGGGGTGAGTATGTTTTCTCCCACAAGTCTCTCTCCTCTCAACTTGGAGACACTCACAAGGATGGATACAATTCAAATAAATAAAACGGAAATTTTTTTTTATTAATCTAACAATGAATGACATGATTATGAACGTCGTGTGGATGAGAGTAGGATGATTTGATGAAAATGAGTGATGATAAATTTACAAAATACGCCGACAATGATTTGAAATAAATAAAATCACAAACTTGCGCCCAACGTTCATTCACGCCACTTACAAATTGACAATGTATCTATGTGCGTGTGTGCTGCATAATTTTCGTGACACATTCTCTCCCTGCTTATCTGTTCTTCGAAGCCCGTGTCGTGGTCACCGTGCATTGAAATTTCCGTTATCCACACTGAAATTCTTTAAGCACTGTCCACGTTACTTTACAATTTTGCCGTTCTACTATCATATACACATTTGTTGTTGCACAATTAATAATATAGTCAGTGCGCTTCGATGTTCTTCCTGTCGAATCGTTTGTTCGCTGAACGTCTTCAGACGAAGATAAACTTGACTTCTTCGTTTTCTTCTTGAGCACCGATATAATTACAAATAAAATATACCGGCACGAAACACAATTATTATCTGTCCTCTTCGTTTCCTTCTGAAGCACCGATATAATTAATAAACACAATATATCGGCACAAAACACAAATATTAGCACACGGCTTACGGCACTACCGTACGGTAGGGTTACTAGTCCGATGATTTTAACGTCAATAAAAGAATCACATGTCGAGGATAATATATTCGATGTTTGCTTGATGAGTTTGAAGAATTTCTTCGAGGTAGGGATCGATGAGGTGAATGGAATCAAAGGATCAAAATAGGTCGAAAGATAAATTAGGTGGAGTTCCACAACACAGGTGGGTGGATCAATTTAGGTGGGTGGATCAATTTAGGTGGGTGGATCAATTTAGGTGGAGTCTGCAACAAAATTATATCCTCTTTTTAATGACCGAGCCTGGCCGATCATAACATACAATGCTCATGCACACACGCACTTACATCAACACTATATCCCTAATGTGGCTCCATTCAAGCTTAATTCATAATCTGAAATAAATAGAAACGATGTTAGTAAAAATGGTAGGGCAGGTTCAGGCAGGCAGCCTCACGCCTCTGCGCCCAGGAATCCTGTACACAACACCACACGGATGATAGCAGCCATCGCCCAGCATCCTCGATTATCCTGCACATCGATAGGATTGATAACTATTCTACAAGATCGATACTAACCTCAGAGACTCCCTACAGTCAACCACTAGGTCCGACAGTCGATATCCCTGTGACGTTTGGCCAACGACAATTTAGATCGATCTAACCTTCTTGTTTTTAACCAATCGAACATCTTTAATTTCAACTTGTCGCCTTGTCATCTTGTTACCGTGCTAGAATAAGTCGCGGACGATGACGCGATCGCCATGACGCAACCTTAAAACGTGTGCCGATTACGTCGCACTTCCGTGTTCTAAAACGAAACCAAAATACGGAATAAAAAAAGTATCATAACACTATCAAGGCCGTATGAACGTGACAATGGATAATGAAGAAACGCTACTGATAGATGCTTATGATGAATAGACACTAACGTGATTGTTTATTTGCAGAGTGAGTTTTTTTTTCAATACAAAACACAGCAACACTCTAGGTCATGCCAAACTTTTGAGGATCAAAGCTCAAACTTTTTGCAAAAATGTAGAATTCTTTAGAATCTATCAAACTGCGTAAACTTGACTAAATGTAGACAAGATACCTATGTTGACATT
>JADBJO010008893.1:22500-42500 GCA_016801955.1 Conus betulinus | reverse complement strand
TGATGCGATTACGAATGGTTTGAGTCAGCATAAAGCAGCATAATCCTGTTTGGTGTACGAAACAGAATCTCTCTCTCTCTCTCTCTCTCTCTCTCTCTCTCTCTCTCTCTCTCTCTCTCTCTCTCTCTCTCTCTCTCCGGTTACTGATATGTGTATTACACCCAGTGCAGTCAGAGAGAGGCTTAAAAATATAAACCCTAACAAATCTTGTGGACCTGATATGATCCCTGCAAGAGTTCTTAAGGAGTCATATAATGAGTTAGCATTACCTTTTAGTATTTTGTTCAACAAGTTAATTGAATCAGGTGTGGTACCTATGGATTGGAAGTCTGCAAATGTAACAGCTTTATTTAAAAAAAAAGGTACTAGGACAGATTCTGGAAATTATAGGCCTGTTAGTCTTACATCAATTGTATGTAAGATTATGGAATCTATTATAACGGGATGTGATCGTAGATCATATGACCTTGAACAATTTATTCACTGAATGCCAGCATGGTTTCCGTAAACATCGATCTTGTGTAACACGACTTTTACTTGTCATGGAGGATTTAACAAAACTTTTAAATGATGGCAATAATGTATATACACTTTATTTAGACTTTAAAAAGGCTTTCGATTCTGTTCCCCATGAGAGGTTTATAGTGAAATTATCAGCGTATGGAATTACAGGTAGAGTGCATACATGGATAAGGGATTTTCTTAACTAAGAGACAGCAAAGAGTCAGAGTAGGAAGTTCATATTCAGATTTTACGGAAATTCTAAGTGGTATACCACAAGGGAGTATTTTTGGGTCCTACATTATTTACAATATTTATAAATGATTTGCCGAACTCGGTGGAAAATATTTGCAAAATATTTGCAGACTATACAAAAATTTGCAATACAACTTATAATCATGATACGTTGCAAAATGATATTGATAATTTATCTGAATGGTCTACCACATGGAACTTGCATTTTAATGTGGACAAGTGCAATGTGTTACATGTTGGACGTAAGAACCCAAGATTCCAATACACAATGCTAAACAGTAATACTGGTGAGCCTGCAGATATTTCAACATGTGATTATGGAAAGGATCTTGGTGTCACTTTCGATTCTGGCCTGGTACTCGATAAGCATAAGCATTCAAAACTCTATAAATAAAGCTAACAAAATGATTGGTATAATTAAACGTACTTTTATTCACATAGATAAAGATATTTTTTTTACAAAACTACACACGGCTTTCGTTAGACCACATTTGGAATATGGCAACACAATTTGGTATCCTCGATAAAAGAGGCAGTCTGCTGCTCTAGAAAGAGTGCAAAGAAGAGCAACAAAGCTTGTAAAGAATATACAAGATCTTCCCTATGAAGGTAGGTTAAAAGCTCTTGGACTGCCTACCCTAAAAACAAGACGAGTGAGGGGCGATTTGATCCAAGTCTATAAAATATTCATTGCGTCGACAATATTCCTATTTAATTTTTTTTTCTTACTGCATCAAGAGTTGAGAATACCAGAAATATGTGGATAGAATTTATCATGAATATTGTCGCACTAACCTAAGGAAATTTTCTTTCAGTAACTGAGTAACAAATCTTTTTTGGAATAATTAACCCCTAACATAAACGTGCACAAAATACTTACCTTTTCAAAAGCTCTATCGATGATAGTGTATTATTGAAGACTATTTATTTTTGACTATGATAAATAAGACTTGAGCGAGTTAAAGACCTGACCGTATAAGACAAGATAACACCATAGAAGGGACATGTAAAGCCAGTTCTGGCTAAAATTGCATAAGCAATTGTCCCTACGAACCTGACCTGAACCTGAACCTGAAACCTCTCCTCTCTCTCTCCCACCTGAAAATCCTCTCTCTCCTCACCTCTCTCTCGGCCTCTCTCTCCTCTCTCCGTCCTCTCTCCTCTGTTAATAATGATGATGACGACGACGACGACGATGATCATTGTCATGATGATTTTTTTTAAAAAGTGAAAATAGCAACAATTGCTATTTCCTTCTTTGAAGTATTGACAAAAAGCGAGCAGACCCTTTTCCCCTTGGAATGCTGTGTGTACAACAAGGTGAGAAATTAAACACCCTGTCCGCTGCTGAATGCTGTGGTGTTTCCACGTGCAAGCAACGAACTGTGGATGCAACAGGTCAGTCACAACAGAAATCTTGTAAAGTATGTATAACACGCCTTAAACTAGTGGTCACCTCTAACAAGCTGCAATGGAACGGGAACGAAATGACCCTGGGTGAATGGAGGCGCGTGTGTAGAGGCGTATCTTGGCGTGTATTTGTGTGTTTGTTCGTTTCTGTGTCGTGTTCATATCCACGTGATTATCCGTGTTTGTAAGTAGCTGTGATTATAATCACGCCCGTGCACGACATGAGCTGTGTGTCTTTAAATGGCCCTGACACACAAAACTCTCTCTCTCTCTCTCTCTCTCTCTCTCTCTCTCTCTCTGCGCGCACGCGTGTGTGTGTGTATGTGTGTGAGTGAGTGAGTGAGTGAGTGAGTGTGTGTGTGTGTGTGTGTGTGTGTGTGTGTGTGTGTGTGTGTGTGTGTGTGTGTGTGTGTGTGTGTGTGTGAGTGAGTGAATGAGTGAGTGTGTGTGTGTGTGTGTGTGTGTGTGTGTGTGTGTGTGTGTGTGTGTGTGTGTGTGGCGAACATTTGCCGGTATGTTATATTCTAAAATTATGACAGCTGTGGGCCGTTCCAAATGGTCAGTGTTTCTAACTAACAAAGACCAGTTTAAAACTGATATACCCTGGGGTGAAAAGTCTCTGACAAAACATGAAAGCCTTCCTTCTTATTCACAGAAAACTAAAAGATAACATGGCGAGAGCTGATTGCGAGGAAAGCAAACTACGAAGAAACAAATCATTTGGCCTGTGGTTGTTATACGATCATCTTCTGATCATGGGTACATGTTTGAATATTCCGTCTTTCTTTCTCTTCATTGGCGGTCCGTTCTCTCCTGTCTCTATCTTTGCTTGTCTGTCTGATCTGTTATGTCTATGTTCACACACACACACACACACACACACACACACACACACACACACACACACACACACACGCACGCACGCACGCACGCACGCACGCACGCACGCACGCACGCACACACCCGCCTGCCCGCATGCACGCACACACACATACGCCCGCGCGCACATACACAAAGCACATACACAAAGCACATACACATATGTACATACACATATAACAATGCCTAAAAGCAGAGAATCAACAATTAGTGTCCACTCTGGATAGTGCGCACAGAGTCAGTGACTGGGCCCCAGCTTACTAAGGGTAACCTGGCATAGGCCTATTACCCATGTACTGAAAAAAAAGTAAAAATTTCCTAGAATATAGGCACATGAACAGACCAGAAAAAAAAAAAAAACAGAACAAAGGAAGGTGGTAAATTACAGGTTGAAGGCTGAACTCATATAGCCTGATTACCATGTAAAACTAAAGTTTCAGAAGTTGACGGTGTCGGGGCATGGTATGATGTAAAGCGGAACCCATTCCTCACCTATCGGCGCCTTCGACTTTCCCTGAACTGAATCAGGCTGCCATTTACTGCTGGGAGGCGATGAGAGCGGACAGAGTTTTCCAGCAAACAAGACATTCTAATCCCATGGTCGGGTTGAAACTCACATCAGTCAGCTCCACAAGCAACCACTGTTAGCATCAGACAACCACTGTTAGCATCAGACAACCACTGTTAGTATCAGACAACTACTGTTAGCATCAGACAACCACTGTTAGCGTCAGACAACCACTGTTAGCATCAGACAACCACTGTTAGCATCAGACAACTACTGTTAGCGTCAGACAACCACTGTTAGCATCAGACAACCACTGTTAGCATGAGACTACCACTGTTAGCGTCAGACAAACACTGTTAGCATCAGACAACCACTGTTAGCATCAGACAACCACTGTTAGCATCAGACAACCACTGTTAGTATCAGACAACCACTGTTAGCATCAGACTACCACTGTTAGCGTCAGACAACCACTGTTAGCATCAGACAAGCATTGTTAGCATCAGACAAACCCTGCTAGCATCAGACAAACACTGTTAGCTTCAGACAAACATTGATAACATCAGACAACCACTGTTAGCATCAGACAACCACTGTTAGCATCAGACAACCACTGTTAGCATCAGACAACCACTGTTAGTATCAGACAACCACTGCTAGCATCAGACAAACACTGTTAGTGTCAGACAACCACTGTTAGCTTCAGACAACCACTGTTAGCATCAGACAACCACTGTTAGCATCAGACAACCACTGTTAGCATCAGACAAACATTGATAGATTGATTGGTGAGAGACCAGTGCGGCGTGGATCCATCGGATGTTGCCGCAGCCCATGTGCAAGATGGAAAGTGCTCTTGCTGCAAACAGTGCCTGGTCTCTGAAGGTACACTGCTAGACATGGTCACCAACTCAAAGAGTCGAGAGACTCTGTACCCCAACGACGCCACCTTGTAGACAGAGAGAGAGAGAGAGAGAGTGACCGATCATCACACACAAGAGCACACCATCATGGGGGCATACTAGTTTCATAAACCGATAATAGCTATTTTCCCAGGAAAATGGCTATCACCCTTCGGGAAAATGGAGTTCAGCTTAACCTCTGAGAATCACAACTGCTTTTCTCTAGAATGGCAGCCGTATCACCAGCGTTTCCCAAGATCACAAATGTTGTTCCTGTTTCCCCACACAGATGCAGTTATTACCGCTGTTTTCCATATTTCCCCGCAGAAAGCAGTTATTACTGGTGTTTTCCTGAAGGATCACAATGTGCATCCTATTTCCCCGCGGAAAGCAGTTATTACCGCTGTTTTCCTGAAGGATCACACTGTTTATCCTATTTCCCTGCAGAAAGCAGTTATTACCGGTGTTTTTCCTGAAGAATCACAATGTTTATCCTATTTCCCCGGAGAAAGCAGTTATTACGGTGTTTTCCTGAAGGATCACAATGTATATCCTATTTCCCCGCAGAAAGCAGTTATTAGCGGTGTTTTCCTGAAGGATCATTATGTATATCCTATTTCCCCACAGAAAGCAGTTATTACCGGTGTTTTCCAGAAGGATCATTATGTATATCCTATTTCCCCGGAGAAAGCAGTTATTACCAGTGTTTTCCTGAAGGATCACAATGCTTATGCTATTTCCCCGCAGAAAGCAGTTATTATCGGTGTTGTCCTGAAGAATCACAATGTTTATCCTATTTCCCCGCAGCAGCAGTTATTACTGTTTTTTTTTTTCTGGAAGGATCAGACCTGTGTTCCCTATTTTCGTTGGGAAACCAGTTACTGACCGTAAGGAAAACAACGACAACAGCAAAACCAGCCATGATCATTGCAACCACAACTTGGTGCTCAACTTTGCCAACCCCATTTGCCCTTGTCATAGTAGATAACTATCACAGCTGGGGTATTTTCCTGTTAACGAAGTTTTCATCGCGATAGTAACCGTTTTCCTCTGGAAAAATTATCTGTTCCGAGGGAAAAAAATGATCCTCCTGGAAAACAGAAGAAACATCTGTTATCCTCAGCATAAGTGGGAAACAATGGCTATCCCTAGGAAAATAATTGTGATCCTTGGATAATAACTATTTTCCTTTTCTTCGCTTTTGTCCTCGAGGGTTCTGGTGTGTCCATGAGGAAACTAGTTATTATCGCCTGTCAGCACTAGTCTATTACCGCCTGTAAACACTAGTTTATTATCGCCTGTAAACACTAGTTTATTATTGCCTGTAGACGCTAGTTTATTATCACCTGTGAACACTGGTTATTATCACCTGTAGACACTAGATATTATCGCCTGTAAACACCAGCTTATTATCGCTGTAAACACTAGTTTATTCACATACAATTTGACAAACGTGATCATGAAGGTGAGCATTTATTTGACTTAAGAATCAGGGCTTTGTCGCTGTGGACGCTGTGTTGTCATGGATAGATAGGCGCATGTTTACATGTAGATTTATCCTATATGGCAGTAAACATGTTTGATCTGCAGAGTACTTCTGCAGCGTCTTGCTTTTCCACATTATACATTTACTCACAAACCTTCCAGACTTTGGAATCGTCTCCGTTTATCAAACATTGTATAGCCAGGTGTCCGCCAAATCCTTGTCAAACGTTAAAAATTGTATAGCCAGGTGACAAATCTTGTCAAACGTTGAAAATTGTATAGACAGGTGACAAATCCTTGTCAAACGTTGAAAATTGTATAGCCAGGTGCCAGCCAAATCCTTGTCAAACGTTGAAAATGGCGGCATCACTGAGAATTGTTTGTTGCAAAGTGTTTTCTGCAACCTTGGTTGAAGTTTCTATTGTTTTCATAATGAACCGGTTGGCCATTCTGGTTCAGAAAAATCCGTGAAAGCTATGGTAAGGAGTGAAACGTTTTTCTTTGTAATTCCACACGGACACCTCATTCGACGCTACGGTTGAATTCATCCTTCAAATCATATGGAGTAGCAAAATCGACGCATGTCAATCAGTTTCTGAGTTCTGTTTCATGGGATCTGTGAACGGAAGCGTTGTCTTTCTGGAGGAAGTATTGCCTCATAGCATTAAAATAGCATTAATGGTTCAACTGTAGGATGGAAATAGTCTTGTGATTAAGAATATACTTTCTGGAATTCAATATCCCCTCCAAGAAGACAAGGTAGCTCACACCAAGACGTGATACAGCTCCACACCACGAATATCAGCTCGTATGCTGATGGATCACACACTACAACGATGTATTCTGGTGGGAAGGTGTGACAATGCCACAATGCTACTCTGCCGGTGTTCCTCACTTCACTTATCATGTCATCACTGAGGGTGTTACTGCCAAAGGATCATTCACAATCCACTGCAGTCCTGCCTCACACCATTTCCCCCTGGACTCCCTGTTCGTATCCCTTATGAGAACCTGTGTTTTTACGCTTCGCATTTTGAAATCCATCAAATTAAGTTTTCTTTGAACACTCTTATATGTTATTTGAACTAATCACGGTTTTACATTCACTGGAGATATCTTTTAAAGGTTGTTTCTCCCTGCAGTCTGCCACAACAAGCGAAGAACGTGTTCGAACGGCCAAGTAGTATCGTTGAATTTAGGACGACAGCGTGACTTTGGAAACTGGATTACACCCACTCCCGTCCAGTAAAGTAGTCTTAAAACCTTTGCACATTTAGACATTTAAAGAGTCCTTGCAATGCTCCATTAGCCTGGCCCTCACCAGGTAGCAATGTCGTGAACTTTTTCCATCATTACTGAGATCCCCATCCAAGTTTTCCATCACACACACACACACACAGACACACACAGACACACACACACACACACACACACACACACACACACACACACACACACACACACACACACACACACACACACACACACACAAACACACATTCCAGAAAATCAGATCCCGGCACAAATATCTGCTCTTTTTCCCTGAAGTCTACCATTAATTTCCTTTTCCGAGTGCTTGAATCATTGGTAGCGACGAGCTGTGACAACTGTGACAAATACGCATGTTCACTGGAAGCCATCGTGATTAATATCACCATGATTTGAAAAGAAGGCGTATTCTTAACACACACACACACACACACACACACACACACACACACACACACACACACATCTAGCCGAATTCTAAAAAGATTGGCGAAGGCAGGAATTGCTGAGGGATTAGCCGAAGCCGACTCATCATTTCCATCTCAGCTGTAGAAGCACAATCTCTGGGTCAGTTCTACTGGTCCCTTACAACGATTGTTCAGACTGCACTTGGATGAACAGTAGATCGCTCCACATGCTGAAGAATAACTGTTCTTTTCTTCTATGTCTCTGTTCACCGCCTAGAGAGTCACCGGGACACCAGTTCACTGTGTAGAGAGTCACCGGGACACCAGTTCACTGTGCAGAGAGTCACTGGGACACCAGTTCACTGTCTAGTGTCACTAGTCTAGGGACACTAGTCCACGGTGTAGAGAGTCACCGGGACACCAGTTCACTGTGTAGAGAGTCACCGGGACACCAGTTCACTGTGTAGAGAATCACTGGAACACCATTTCACGGTGTAGAGAGTCACTAGAACACCAGTTCACACCTTTCTTCTTTGTGTCTGTTCACTGTGTAGAGAGCCACTAGGACACCGGTTCATGTGTAGAGAGTCACTAGGACACCAGTTCAGTGTGTAGATAGTCACTAGGACACCAGTTCATTATGTAGAGAGTCACTAGGACACCAGTTCACGGTGTAGAGACTCACTGGGACACCAATTCACTGTGTAAAGAGTCACTGGGACACCAGTTCATTGTGTAGAAAATCACTGGGACACCAGTTCACTGTGTAGAGAGAGTCACTAGGACACCAGTTCACCGAGTAGAGAGTCACTAGGACACCAGTTCACTGTATAGAAAGTTACTAGGGCCCCAGTGCACTGTTTAGAGTCACTGGGACACACCAGTTCACAGTGTAGAGAGTCACTGGGACACCAGTTCACTGTGTGTAGTCACTGGGACACCGGTTCACGGTGTAGAGAGTCACTGGGACACCAATTCACTGTGTAGAGAGTCACTGAGACACCAGTTCACTGTGTAAAGAGTCACTGGGACACCAGTTCATTGTGTAGAGAGTCGCTGGGACACCAATCACCGTGTAAAGAGTCACTGGGACACCAGTTCACTGTGCAGAGAGTCACTGGGACACCAGTGCATTGTGTAGAGAGTCACTGGGACACCAGTTCACTGTGTAGAGAGTCACTAAGACACTAGTTCACTGTGCAGAGAGTCACTAGGACACCTGTTCATTGTGTAGAGAGTCACTGGGACACCAGTTCATTGTGTAGAGAGTCACTGAGACACCAGTTCACTGTGTAGAGAGTCACTGAGACTCTAGTTCACTGTGTAAAGAGTCACTAGGACATCAGTTCGCTGTGTAGAGAGTCACTGAGACACTAGTTCACTGTGTAAAGAGTCACTGTGACACCAGTTCACTGTGTAGAGAGTCACTGAGACACTAGTTCACTGTGTAAAGAGTCACTGGGACACCAGTTCATTGTGTAGAGAGAGTCACTGGGACACCGGTTCACAGTGTAGAGAGTCACTGGGGACACCAGTTCACAGTGTAGAGAGTCACTGGGGACACCAGTTCACTGTGTAGAGAGTCACTAGGACACCACTGTGTTCACTGTGTGTAGAGAGTCACTGTGACACCAGTTCACTGTGTAGAGAGTCACTGGGACACCAGTTCACAGTGTAGAGAGTCACTGGGACACCAGTTCACAGTGTAGAGAGTCACTGGGACACCAGTTCACTGTGTAGAGAGTCACTGGGACACCAGTTCATACCTTTCCTTCAGTGCTGCAGGTTGTTTGCTAAGGCCTGGGTCTCTGCAAATGCTGTCCACCTCGCAAGCTTGTCTGTCATCATAAATTCTGTCTTCTCTTCTGCCTTCTACACTCGACAGTTCCCTTGAAAATCATTTTAGCATGATCACTGGGTCTTCCTGTATGACCATACCAACGTAGTTGTCTTTTCCTGATGGCTGCCAGTATGTCTTCGTTTGGTTCTGTGTGTTACCTGATGGTTTGACATCCTTTTTGATTAGTGATGTGTTGAGAGCACTTGATGGTTCTATGTGTTACCTGATGGTTTGACATCCTTTTTGATTAGTGATGTGTTGAGAGCACTTGATGGGTTCTATGTGTTACCTGATGGTTTGACATCTTTGTTGATTAGTGATATGATCAGAGTACCTGATGATTACCCCTGCAGTAACATATCATTTCCGTGGGTTGATTCTTCTTCAAAATCCACTGTGAGGATCCGAGTCTGGCATGCATACAGGACGATGTAGGAAGAAACTCTAGGAGCGCTTGACAACAGTATTGAGGAAGTTGCACAGCCCATTGCTATGCCAATTTCCAGATTGATCCAATCTGTTTTGTATCATTTTGAGGATAACCACATTGAAAAGCCATGGAAATACTTCCTCAGCATGTCTCGAATGTTCTTCGGAACATGATACATCTCGAAGACCAGTTGATTCATCTTGTATGGGGCTGATCAATTTGCATTTGCCAAATCAAGCCACACCACGTCGAGGTTCGATTCCTCCGCCTTAGCTCTGGGGACTGGGTCCCAAGTTATAATGGCATGTTCTACACAGCCAGAGACGTATGATGTGCCTCCATTCTGGACAGAAAAATCCAAGTTCTCATTTTCTGTCAGGTGATTAGTCAGTCTCACTGTCATGACAGAGGAGATTTTATCGAAAAGTTCAGAAGTGATATTAGCCTAAACAAATTGACGATGTACGAGGTTTGCTTTTTGAGATTGTGCACTCCATCAGCTATCATCCATGGGTGGCTGATCTTGAAGGTCCTCCATACTAATCTTATCATTTTACAGAGCCGCTCAAGGATTCTGATGCAGCAGATACGGTATTCCATTCAGTCCAGGCGAAGATCTGGCTCTGGCTCTCATCCAGTGTTGGAGACTATCACTGATCTTTTTTTCTGTGGCACTACAGGTTCCAGTAAGCCCTGGATTTAAAGTGTTGCTGCTCCGCTCTGAGGGTCCAAATGTATTTTCCTAACATGCTGCGCGAGAGTTTCTCCGCCCACTGTGAGTGTCTGACATTCTAGCTGTTCGAATAGTTTCCCGACGAACCGGAGGGGGTCTCCCATGAAGCAATTTTGTTTGTTTTGTTTTGTTTTTTTTTGTACCTTCTCCTTCTTGCTGACTCTGCATCGTGGAGAGCACTGTGTTGTGCTTTCACATCTTCCCAGAGCTTCTCCAACCCTTTCCTGTCAGCTTCTTAGGCAGGCTAGATTTCAGATTCTTCTTTTTGTTTCGGATGTTACGCATCCTTCGCTGGCATCCGGGTTTTCGAAGTGTCTTCTGTTTTGAATGTTTCACTCCGTGGGCATCCATACAAGTTCCGTGCCAAAAAGTCTCCAAATATGATTTGTTTGTGTCGCTGTGTGCTTTTCCCAATCAATGCATCCAGTTTGTGAACTTTTTTTCTTCTAATGTCTCCCATTCCACTTTTGCACTTGTGGGTGGCAAATTGAGTTTCTGGCGTTTGGCATCGACATCTTGCCCAAAGTCCCTATCTGAATAATAAGCATAGGTGTCCTTGGTACTGTGGTTTGAATCCTGACCTTGGTATTCCTACCTCTTATCTCCTGGCACAGTGTGGTGTTGTTCATTCATCGTTCTTCATTCCTCCTTTCTCGTTCTGTGGATCTTCATGGCGCGCTCAGAAGAGAATTTCCCTCCACAGCCCCAGGGAATTCCACATGTTCGTTACTCATAATCTATTGTGCATTTGCAATCGTGATTTCGTCGGCACCAATGGATTCATCATTCTCTCTCTCTCTCTTATGACGAATCTTAGGAGAATCTGTTATTTTGGCACTGGTAGCAAGTTTGGGAAAAAGCAAGGCGGAAAGCCAGTCCACACAGTTCATAGTCTAGTCTTTCCCAGACGTCCTCCAGCCTATTCCTAGAAGTCAATGGTCAAGCCAAGTGCCAGTAGGAAGACACTCTAAGGAGAGCTTGAGAGCAGAATGTGTTCAGAGAAGAATGCCAGCCTCAGACAAGTATTTTGGCCCTGAATTCTTTACATTCTAGGGGGAATGGGCTGCATCCAGGTCATGACTCCCAGACGCCGTTATGCTGGCAATGATCTTACTTTTATACTGGCTTTGCCGGGATTCAAAGTAGCACCTTTTGGATGTGTGGGTGCCTCCAAGCCATGGCCTGTTAGACGTATATCTTACCCCCATCGCTAACGGACAATTGTTCTAAGTTGGCAAGACTTCTGAAGTTCGGTTTTGTTCCGCCTCGATCAGATCCAGCCGGAACCTTTTTTCAGCAGCCTCTACCATTGACTTCAAGGTTCAAGTCCTCTTTTTACCAGTAACCTCGAACTGGTTCATGAGATCATAAACTAATGACCTCACAGGTCCCCTTGCTTCAGCCTCCATGGCATGGACTTGGCCCTGGAAACCAATTCCCTCACGCTGTTGACTAGCTTGGCATACTTCTCAGCCATGTAGATATGAGCCTGCTCCATTCTGCGTTCGTATGGCACCGTGAGTTAGATCAGAAATAATTTGATTTTATAAACGAGTAGAGAACAACAACATGCCACTCTTTCAGACGAATTCTGACGATTCTGCCATTCTGGAAGGTCATCGGTGCATTGTCGGTCATTCACTCAATCCAGTTGTCCTTGCTTCCATGCTCATGATATCACGGCTCGTCCAGACCGTGTTTTGTGTGCCTCCTGTCGTGTGGAGCTTCGTTGTTGGACCTTCAGGTGGCGTCGTTCTTCCTCTGGTGGTGCTAACTGCATTTGCGATTTCCTTGAGCACCTAGTTGTGCCTCCATGTATACCTTCTATGGGTTGCGCTGTTTTGCATGGGGTATACCACTATGTGCAGGAGTCTGATCTTGTCTTTTTTTGTTGTTGACATGTTCCTTCTTTCGTTACCTGTTTTAATCTGGACTCCTCTGTCATAGTCTGTACTGCCCAGGAGAAAGTGTCTGGTCTGGGTCCCTCACTGCTTGTCATCTGCAAACCGAAGGTTTGCGATGGTTCTTCCTCCAATGCTGACAGTGCTCGCACGATATTCAAGTACATCAGTCATGATTCGTTTCAGGAATATGTTAAATATGAGGGAGACAGAGGGCAGATCAGAGGCTCCCCTGTACTACTATGAAGCAACTAAACCAGGTACTACCTGCCGCGTGTATGGAGCAAACTCAACAAGAAGATTAGTCCTGGAGAGGGATGGACTCTGCTAGCTTCCTTTGGTTGCCCAGAAACACTTCATGAAAGAAGAAAACAGTAGGCCGCAGCTTATTTAACTACGGCCGCGCCATCCGTCGATCTCCACCTGGGCAGAAGCAAAAAACGTATGCCACCGGGGATAACCACAGAGCATGGCTGGAAGGACCACAACCATAGCTGCCACTTCAGCATGCAACAACGCTCTAGCTGGCCGGAAATTTTAAAGAACTGAGCCGTGATTGAATTAATACCCCTGGCACGTTCTGGCCTCAGCGAAGTAAGATGAAAGAAGAACAACGGAAAAGCACAAACAGACGAAAGCATGTCCTGTGCTACGGTGCCGAAAAAGATCAACGCGTACATGGAGCAGGATTTGTAGTTAACGGGAGCAAGACATGTGACTTTAGAAGGCTTTAAAACCGCTGAAAGACTGAGACTGAGGGGGGGGGGGGGGGGGGGGGGGGGGGGGGGAAGATGCAGAGCTATGAACAAGAAGACTGAGGGGTTAAAAATGCAGAGCTATGAACAAGACTGAGGGGGGAAAGATGCAGAGCTATGAACAAGACTGAGGGGGGGGGGGGGGGGGATGGCAGAGCTATGAACAAGACCGAGAGGGGGGGGGGGGGAGAGAGATGCAGAGCTATGAACAAGACTGAGCGGGAAAAAGATGCAGAACTATGAACAAGACTGAGGGGGAAAAGATGCAGAGTTATGAACAAGACTGAGGGGGGGGGGGGGGGGGGGGGGGGAGGGAGAGATGCAGAGCTATGAACAAGACTGAGGGGGGAAAGATGCAGAGCTATGAACAAGACTGAGGGGGGGGGGGGGGGGGGGGAGAGATGCAGAGCTATGAACAAGACTGAGGGGTTAAAAATGCAGAGCTATGAACAGAGACTGAGGGGGGAAAGATGCAGAGCTATGAACAAGACTGAGGGGGGGGGGGGGGGGGGGGGAGAGATGCAGAGCTATGAACAAGACTGAGCGGGGAAAAGATGCAGAACTATGAACAAGACTGAGGGGGAAAAGATGCAGAGTTATGAACAAGACTGGGGGGGGGGGGGGGGGGGGGGGGGGAGATGCAGAGCTATGAACAAGACTGAGGGGGGAAAGATGCAGAGCTATGAACAAGACTGAGGGGGGGAGATGCAGAACTATGAACAAGACTGAGGGGGGAAGATGCAGAATTATGAACAAGACTGAGGGGGAAAAGATGCAGAATTATGAACAAGACTGAGGGGGGAAGATGCAGAACTATGAACAAGACTGAGGGGGGAAAGATGCAGAGCTATGAACAAGACTGAGGGGGGGGGGGGGGGGGGGGGAGATGCAGAGTTATGAACAAGACTGAGGGGGGGGGGGGGGGGGGTCATGCAGAGCTATGAACAAGACTGAGGGGGGAAGATGCAGAACTATGAGCAAGACTGAGGGGGGAAAGATGCAGAGCTATGAACAAGACTGAGGAGGGGGGGGGGGGGGGGGAGATGCAGAATTATGAACAAGCCTGAGGGGGGGGGGAGATGCAGAGCTATGAACAAGACTGAGGGGGGGGGGAGATGCAGAGTTTATGAACAAGACTGAGGGGGGAAGATGCAGAGCTATGAACAAGACTGAGGGGGAAAAGATGCAGAGCTATGAACGAGAAAATCAGTGCAGGAATAAAGAGTGCAACGGAAAGCTGGATTAAAACACAATGTGAGGACACTGAACAAAGAGCTATACAACAACAAAACAAAGAAGGCGTTTTAAGATTATACATGACCTGACCAAACAAAAGGAAGGACAAGTCAGCATCATTCAGGACAAAGATGGGGGCTGGCTCTGAGGTAGAAGGCATCATTCAAAGAGGGACGGAATATTGTTCTGCACACTACACCAGTCACAGGAGATCCAGTGGGGGAACAGTAAAGGACTCATCAACAGAGGATGACTCTCCAACACTGTATGAAGAAGCTACAGCTGCGGTGAAAATCATTGAAATGTGGGAAGGCCGCAGGCATCGTCAACATCTCTATAAAAATCTCAAAACATAATAGATATACAGTAACTGATATCCTAACTACCATTTTCAACAACACTTGGCACAATGGGAAGTGGTTGTCTCCAAAGATTCAGTCACTGACCGCAGCCTTTTCCTAGAAAGGAAGTCTCCAACACCGCCAGAACTACCACACTGTAAGCTTGATCAGCCACATCAGTGAAGTAACGCCAAACATTTTCTGGACAGACTGCAACGGCAAGCAGATACCACCATAGCTCAACAACAGGCTGGATGCTGCAGAGACTACTACCAAACATATCTTAGAACTATGTACACTTGCAGGAAACGATGTTAGCACCACAGACAGCTCTATCATGTTTTCATAGACTTCTAGGAGGCGTTCGACAGAGTCTGGCAGAGGGCGCCAAGGGGCTTAATTAGAAATGATGTACTAGACAGAAGCTTATCAACACTACTTAGAAACTGCATCCAAAGCGAATGGTGTTGCACTCAGAAATGGCGCTAATTCAGAATGGTTCCGTACTTATGTTGTGTTCTTCCGGGCTGCCTTCTATCTCTCACATTTTTCTATCTCTCACATTTCTCTAACTAAATTCAGTCTATCGCAATAAAAAAAAGAAAGCTTTCCTCAGACAACAGAAACAGACACATATTTAAGACGCATAGCTTACACTTTGGGGGTAGATAATGAAATAAAAACGCCCATAAAACGATTGCAATATCGTATTATTGGAAAAGTCAAAAATCATACGTGCTTGTGATAGGTTACATACACACGTTCGTGCGCACGCTCGCGCGCGCACGGGCGCACGCATATCAGTGTGTGCGCGCGTGTGCGCCGTGTGTGTGCATGTTTATATGTATGTGTGTGTGTGTGCGTGCGTGCGTGCGTGAGGGCACGTGTGTGTGTGTGTGTGTGTGTGTGTGTGTGTGTGTGTGTGTGTGTGTGTGTGTGTGTGTGTGAACAAATTGACAAAGATCTCTGTTACTGCACGATAGTCCGCGTTGTGCTGTGGCTGAGATTTCATGTCAAACTGTTTTTGATCACTAGATAGGATGGCATATCATAACATCTTAAGATGCCGCAGTTGAACTTTGTTTTGACCGGTCCAGTCCCTTAAGATGTCAACCAAGACATACTCCGTGTGCTTCTACAACAACCGTCCTCTAACGTATACTTGAGAGTGGTCTTACAATAGTTATGAAGCCTATATACCCACCAGTTATAAGCAAGTCTCAGAATCAGGCATTTGCAAACATGTAAACACTTTATATTGCTGCTCCTTGATGTTGTCTTTGCTGTGTATGGCCGTGATATTTTTCTGTATGTGCGCGCGCGCGCGCGCGTGTGTGTGTATGTGTGTGTGTGTGTGTGTGTGTGTGTGTGTGTGTGTGTGTGTGTGTGTGTGTGTGTGTGTGTGTGTGTGTACGATGGCCAGAATGTTATTTGCATGCAAAACGCAAATGTAGCGGTTACAGATACAGGGCCAGTTCTCGCTTTGACTTCCGATCAGCTGCAGTCTCACACATGATTTGTACAGTATCATCGCCACATGGACACCATGTCGTGAAGGAATGCACAAAGTAGTCCATTGTTAATCTGGAGTCGTTGGTTTGCGTCTGAAACTACTCTGTATCCCGTGGAGTGGTGTTAGTCAGGAGGTCATAGCAAGATGCATGTCCTTGAAGTGAACTGGCGGGACGTTAGATAACTGCAGAGGTTTTGGCTGCTGATGTTATTCAAGAGGATAGCGCTATTTCATGTTTGCATACTTCTTGCAAATTTGCTGTTTCATGCTGCTAAGACTTTAAATAGATCGTTGACAAAGATACAAGTCGTCAGAAAAAACGACAGTTGCATCAACAACAACAACAAGAAGAACAGCAACAGCAGCAACAACATCAACAACCACGTCCACAATAACGACTACTTCTACTATCACTACTACAACTTCCACCACCACTGCCACTACTACTACTACTACTACTACTACTATACTATACTACTGCTGCTGCTGCTGCTGATGATACTACTACAACTACTGCTGCTGCTGCTGTTGCTGCTGCTGCTGCTGCCGCTGCTGCCGCTGCTACTACTACTACTACCACTACTACAACCATTACTACTACCACTTGTCAGAATTTGCCTGTGGTTTTCAGCCAGCTTTTAGCGCATGATCTATAGGTCATAAGGAATTGGCATTGGCATAATGTGATGGAACGGTTTCCGAGGTAGAAACAAAAGGATCAAAAACTTCTTACACGCGTCCATCCTAGAGCACTGCAACAGGGGTGATGAAGCTGGTCTGTGAGAAGCAATCCCTTGTTAGGTTTAGTGCCACTTCACCGACCACTCATCAGGTTGGTCATCTGGCTGACCACGGTGGTGGTGCGCTTGAGCTTATGGGGGTTCAGAGTTGTCTGGGGGAGAACTCCGGAAGTATCGGTGACTGGCTGAAAAGCGAGCAATGTTTTCTTACGAAATAGCGTGGACCATGTCCAGTCTGGTAGAATAGAATTCTTGCAGACACTATAGACAGGACAGCCGTATGTCACAGTAGTTCTCACCGATAGACAGAACACCGATAGACATATGTCATAGTAGTTCTCACCGATAGACAGGACAGCCGTATGTCACAGTAGTTCTCACCGATAGACAGAACAACCATATGTCACAGTAGTTCTTACCGACAGACAGGACAGCCGTATGTCACAGTAGTTCTCACCGATAGACAGGACAGCCGTATGTCACAGTAGTTCTCACCGATAGACAGGACAGCCGTATGTCACAGTAGTTCTCACCGATAGACAGGACAGCCGTATGTCACAGTAGTTCTCACCGATAGACGGGACAGCCGTATGTCACAATAGTTCTCTACGATCCATATTTGCATTTTGGACGGTAATTAAGCACCCTTTAGTGTTTCAGTGGACGAGTGCATTCATCTTGCTTGCGTTAATGGATGTGGTGTGGATATAGCTGGTGAAACGTGACAACTATGGTCAGCCAAACACCAAGATACTTTGCACTATCCAAGCGTTGAAGATTTATTTCATAGAGGATGTTAGGACGGTCAAGACCATATTTTTCGTGGTGCCTGTCGGAAAGTGGCTTTTGCTGCACTGGAATAAACTCTGAAGGTCCTTCTCCCATCTTTCAACTTGTTCCTAATCCCCATGAAAAATGTTGGTGTCAGTCTGAGGGTTGAAAGAAAAAGGATGATGTTGTTGACGGATAGTCTAATGCAATGAAGAGAGGCAGTCCACAGATATCCGCTGGCTGCACCAAATGTCAGGTGACCAACTGAGAAAGCTGCATCAGCACTAATACTTGTTAGATCCTGTTGGCAAGGTAGCTCCAAATTCAGTCTGGAGTGGGTCTGCAAATACCAATGCGGTGGAGCTTAAGGAAGAGTCAATGATGAAGCACCTTGTCAAAGGCCTTCGAAAAATCTAGAAGGTTGGTGTCTGTCTGCGCTCTTTCCTCAAAGCTCAACACTGAAAACAGACTGGTGCATTAATGAGAATGACTCAAAATACAGTGAAACACACAAAACAAGATGTAATGTAACGCAAATTTAAGGGACAGTACAAAACAGACAAATGAATTTTCGACACAAAGTCTTCAGCAGTCGTGAACAAACACCAGTAATGAACCAAACAGTACTTCCTTTTTGGCTGTCAGGAGAGAAATAACAGTGCACCCACCAATAGGAAAGAAAGTGAGGACTGTTCCTCACAGTTGCTGCTTTGTTATCTTTGTTATTTTAAAGAAAGGAGGAATTCCATGTATAACTTCCATCAAACTCCATTCAGGGCAACAACCAGGGTGGTGTTGTGTTGACCAAAGTGTAACGTTACTGCAGTACATTTACAATGTCCTCCAGCAGTTAGCTAAGATAAATCTCACGGGAATAAGCCAATAATTTGTATTTTGAAAGTAAAGGCTGAAGCGGAGGCGACACAACCTGTTATGCCTGCTGGATTTTCAAATACTTTCACTTCTCAGAGAGAGAGAGAGAGAGAGAGAGAGAGAGAGAGAGAGAGAGAGAGAGAGAGAGAGAGAGAGGGAGATAGAGATACAGAGACAGAGAGACAGAAACAGAAAAAAAAAAAACAGAGACAGAAAGACAGAGAGACAGAGAGTCTAAGATAAGCTGGGTAGCACAAGATCCCTGCATTGCAAATGTTTTGAACTCTTTGCACTCTAAGAAGTCCAGACTCATCCAGGTTATGACTTGTGGCTGTTCTTTTAATGCTAGTTTGCCTGTTCACCTGTTGACCTGTTGACCTGACAGCTACTCACCCGCGTTCTGTTGTCAGTCAGGTGAGCGAAGATTTCCTTGCAGTCCCTGTAGATTTGCAAGTCTGGAAACATCCCCACGTTTCCAAAGAAAGACTCGCAACTTAGTTTTGGTGGTTATCAGGTATGTGTGACTAGTTGAATGGAAGTGAGGGTTAGTACTAATGGTTTGGTATTTCCTACAGGTGGTTGTCAGCTCTTAATGAAGGCCGACAATATTTAATTGTTCCCTTGATTGATCTTGTGATTGACAAGACTTGACGAGACATAGGGTGACTGTAGAAAGTTGTGGTTAGTGAATGTTCCCCAGGTGTCGGTGAGGCCCCTGAGTCCGGCCTGGAGCTGATTACCATCAGATGTGGGCGTGCAGCTCGTGCCCCAGCCGCTGTCTCCGTCACGACGACGTGGGGAGGCTGACTGCCACGTCAGTCGTGTATGTGTTGAAAAAGGCCTCAGGATTCTCAGCCACGATGGTGTGGGGAGGCTGACTGCCACGTCAGTCGTGTATATGTGTTGAAAAAGGCCTCAGGATTCTCAATCACGATGGCGTGGGGAGGCTGACTGCCACGTCAGTCGTGTATATGTGTTGAAAAGGCCTCAGCATTCTCAGTCACGATGGCGTGTGGGGAGGCTGACTGCCAGGTCAGTAGTGTATATGTGTTGAAAAAGGCCTCAGCATTCTCAGTCACGATGGCGTGGGGAGGCTGACTGCCAGGTCAGTAGTGTATATGTGTTGAAAAAGGCCTCAGGATTCTCAGCCACGATGGCGTGGGGAGGCTGACTGCCAGGTCAGTAGTGTATATGTGTTGAAAAAGGCCTCAGGATTCTCAGCCACGATGGCGTGGGGAGCTGACTGCCAGG
>JADBJO010008893.1:0-17500 GCA_016801955.1 Conus betulinus | reverse complement strand
CCCCCCTCCCCTTAATGCTTGCATCATTTCTTGATGTCAAAATCATTGCTTTAACTCGTGCCATGTTTTCGGTAACACAAGACGCCTACTTCACCTCTGTGAACGAAAGTAGATCTGACTGCAACGTACATTTCTTGGAAGACAACCCGGACGTCCGAAGACTTTGCAAACCTGCCACCCCACCTCTCATCTCCTCCTGCAACCAGACTGGCATGTGTGCTCCACTATGACAGCAGAGTGGAACGCGCATGCGCCAGTTTTACTAATGTCGCCAACATTGTGTACAAAAACGTCTTCTGTTTTTGTGTAATGTGAACTACACGTTCTCTCAAGCCAAATTCGCTCTACTCAAAGACCTTGGTTTGGGATACGTAGACCGCGTGAGTTTTTATGCTCTGTTGGCATTGGACGGAGAAGACGATAGCGTGAAGAGTGTCGCATCATCAGCATCAACAGGAAACACTAGCGGGGGCAATGTTTCCACCATTGGTACTGTCAAACACCAGTGTGATGGGGAGTCAGTGCTCGTTTCTTCCAGCGTAAGTTTGTGTGGTGTGTCTCATCGCTTCCATCCATCTATGAGTCTCTACGTGCGTGTTCCACCTCTCTCTCTCTCTCTCTCTCTCTCTCTCTCTCTCTCTCTCTCTCTCTCTCTCTCACAGGATACAACACAATCCGGAAAGATCCTACACTTGCGAAAGAGACGGGTCTTCTTATCTACATCAGCGAAACCCTCAGCTTCAAACGACTTCTACACCTAGAAAATAACGGTGTAGAATGTGTTTGGATAGAAGTTAAGCTGAAAAGAAACCCTCCTATTTTGGTTGGTTTCTGTTACAGGAACCCATCTGAAAGAATAAACTGGGTCGACAAATTTATTACGATGATGGATGCAGTCTCGCTTGAATCCAAGGAAATCATTTTACTTGGAGACTTTAACATAGACCTTTTGAAAGTACAACACCAATGGACCCAAGCATTCAGTCTATTCAATCTGCATCAGCTCATCGAATCTCCAACAAGAATCACACCAAACTCCAAGATACTTATCGACCATATTTATGTTTCAGATAAAACTAACACAACAGAAGTCTGCGTCCCTGTTCTAAACTGTAGCGATCATTATCCAGTTTGTGTCACATGGTCAAAAAAAAAAGGAGTAAAAATTCCCAAAACGGGACACAAGAAGACAATGACCTACCGTTGCTTTACAAGTTTTAACACCAAGACTTTCTACATGACTTGCTTAACTCAAATCTCTCTTCAGTTTTCAACATAACTAATCCAGATCTTGCAGTAGAATTTTGGATCAAAACATTTACTGAAATTTATGATAAACACGCGCTCTCTAAAAACGATTAGAGTGCGACATGATCCTAAGCCGGCATGGTACACTAAAGAGTTACAGGAGGCAGGTTACCTTAGAGATATGCTTAAACAACATGGCTATGAAGAGGAATCTAGAAAACTGAGAAATGCAATAAATCACAGAAGCGCAGAGAAAAAAATGAAATATTATCGAGAACTAATATCGTCAAACCAGAACCCAAAATTGCTATGGAGAGCTATTAACGAGCTTACAAACAATCAATCTTCAAAATCAACTGTAATTAAAGACATCTCTGTCGAACAGCTGAACACCCACTTTTGTACTATTGCCAATAAAATTGTCACGACAGATTCATCCAGATCAAACGACCTACAAAAACTGAAACAATATTGCCAAGATAAAAACATCAAGTCTGAACTTTATATTCCACCAATAACAGTTTTTGAAGTTTATCACTACCTAACGCACCTAAAACAGTCAGGTACCTGGGGTGGATGGCCTAGACGGCAAAATCCTCAAACTATCAGCTCCAGCAATTACAGATACGTTAACATACGTCTTCAATTTATGCATCGACAAAAATCATTTTCCCGACAGTTTCAAAAAGGCGAAAGTCATACCTATCTACAAAGCAGGTGACAGCTCAGACCCTGCAAACTACAGACCAATCTCAATCATTTCCACTATTTCCAAACCTTTGGAAAAAAAAACATACACAAACACACATTACACCATCTAAATACATACCACTTGCTTCATCCAAGACAGTCCGGGTTTCGACACAACCATTCATGCCACTCAGCCCTAATCAACCTGGTTGATGACTGGCTAAATAGCATTAACAACAACAGATATTGTGGTGTCCTATTCATTGATTTCAAAAAAAGCATTTGATGTAATAGACCATAACCTTCTCTTAGAAAATTAAAATTGTATGGCTTATCCACAAAAACTCTTACGCTTTTTCACTCATATCACACAAATAGACAACAATGTGTAAAAATTAATACAACTTACTCTTCATTTCAAACACTTTCCTATGGCGTACCACAAGGCTCTATCCTGGGTCCCTTACTGTTCACAATTTACATCAATGATTTACCTCTCCATATCACATCCACCTGTGAACTCTCTTTGCTGATGATACAACAATACATACAAATCATTCTGATGTTACTGTTCTTGCACAAACCTTTACAAGAAAGTGCGAATGACCTCGTCAAATGGACTGAACTAAATCACATGTCGCTTCACCCTCAAAAAACTAAATCCATGCTCATCACAACACCAGGCAAAAAAGACAAAATCTAACTATTAAGTTTCCTCCTGTACATCTTAAAAATGAACCTCGTTGAACAGGTTAAAAGACTCAAAGTGCTAGGAATAACAATGATAATAATATGAGTTGGCAAGCTCACATAACCTCACTATGCAAAAAAGTTTCACAGAAAATTTATCAACTCTCCAAAATCAAACGCTTCCTCGACCTGCATTCACGCAAGCTCTTTTTCCAGTCTCATATTCAATCATACATAGACTATGGATCTACTCTATGGGACTGTGCTAGCGCTAACACCCTCAAAAACCATTGTTAAGCCTACACAAGCGAGCTCTCAAATTAGTCCTCCTAAAAAGCAGTAGTCTTCTGGACTCGGACTATAAAAAGATTCAAGTTCTCCCCTTAAGTCTGAGATTAGAATACAACAAAGGGATCATAATGCATAAGATTGTGTCTGGGAAGGCACCCTCAACATTAGTTCACAGATTCTCAATAAATTCCTCAAGGACTCTACACAAAACTACATGTCCCTGTTCCTAGAATTGACTTATTCAAATCCAGTTTAACATATTCAGGTTCCCGTCAATGGAACTCGCTCCCTGAATCAACCAAGCAACGCCAATGCATATCAACCTTCAAACACCATTACTTCAACCATCTTATGTGCCAGTACTTGCATACTCCACCATAAATCCACCACCAACACCACCACCCTCTTGCCTTATGTATGTACCTGACTATTACGAAGTGTTTTTTGTATTTGAAATGCACATGCATGTTATTTTGTTTAGTAAGAATGTCTTATGTGAGTACGATCGCGCGCGCGCGCGCGCGTGTGTGTGTGTGTGTGTGTGTGTGTGTGTGTGTGTGTGTGTGTGTGTGTGTGTGTGTGTGTGTGTGTGTGTGTGTGTGTGTGTGTGTGTGTGTGTTCTTTCCTACTACCTCCTGCCCTCTTGTCATTCTATCGATACGCTTATATTCTTATGTATGTGACTCTCTCTCTCTCTCTCTCTCTCTCTCTCTCTCTCTCTCTCTCTCTCTCTCTCTCTCTCTCTCTCTCTCTCTCACGGTTCGGCTTGAATAACTTGATTTATTATCCATATGGCATCCCCTCCTACCCGTGGCGACTGGGCTATCATTATGCATTCCCCCCCCCTCCATTTGTGCTTTATTTTCTATCCCCCCCCCCCCCCCCCCCCCCCCTTCCCCCCCCCTTCGATCGATTGTCTTGTATCTCTGGAAATTTTGTTGTTGTTGTTGTTGTTGTTGTTGTTGTCAGATTGTTCTAAGATGCTCTCTTATCGCACCCACTCTAGCCTCTTTCTCCGCCCACCTTCTCTCTCTCTCTCTCTCTCTCTCTCTCTCTCTCTCTCTCTCTCTCTCTCTCTCTCTCTCTCTCTCTCTCTCTCTCTCTCTCTCTCTCTCTCTCTCTCTCTCTGCACCTTTACTCCACACTCCCTTCGCTCCTGCGTCTCTCTCTCTCTCTGTCTGTCTGTCTGTCTGTCTGTCTGTCTGTCTGTCTGTCTGTCTGTCTGTCTGTTTTCTCTTTTTTTTTTTTTTTTTTTTTTTTTTTTTTTTTTTTATTATTATTTTTTTTTTTTTTGTTCTAAGTTTAATCCCGTATTGTATTGTAGTTCTAGTCACTTTTGCATGCTTCCTTTGTTACCGATCTATCTTTATACCTCTGCATTTGCATACATTTGTCCCTCAAGTATTTATTTCATGCTTATATTTCTGTCTTCTCTCTTTTGGTCTGTCTGTCTGTCTGTCTGTGTGTCTGTCTCACTATGATGACACCCATCTGTCTCAAAGAACAATGATGTTGCACCATGGATCAGTCAGTTGTGGAGTTGCAGCGCCTACTGTCCCTTGAGACCCCAATTCACGAGCGGCAGACTCTTGTTGCACCTGCTGCATGAGTGTCTGTGTGTGCCGACACAATTCTTTGCCGTCTTCGGAGCCTCCGTGCTTCCTACTGGGCTTCTCTCCTCGTTATGCTTGCCTGATGCCGGCCTTGAGGTGGATTGCCAGCTGACCCGGTCTGACGCTGCTGTGTCCAGGTCTGCTGGGTCGAGGCTGCCTGCCCTAAGGTTGCGCTTGCATACATCGTAGCATAGGGCAGGCCATCCTGTGGGTCTGGAGCCTGTAGCCATCTTGCTGTACAGCATGTCATTTGGGATGCGACAGTATTCCGTGCGGCTGACTTGACTAAGCCAGCGCAGGTGACTCTGTGTTAGCATGGTGAAAATGCTAGGCATCCTTGCCTGGACCAGGACCTCCTTGTTGGTGATACGGCCTGCCACGTGATGCCCAGTAGTCTTCTGAAGCAGTGCAGGTGGAAGGCGTTCAGCCTGCATTCTTGTTGAGAGTATATGGTCCATTCTTTGCTTCCACGGAGAAGAGTGCTTAGCACGCAGGTATAGTACACTTTCATCTTGATGTTTGACGTTAGCGTGGTGTTGTCCCAGACTCTCTTCACTAGACGGGCCACCGCTGATGTTGCCTTGCTCATCCGCACGTTCAGCTTGGCGCGCAGAAAGAGGTCGCTGGAGATGGTTGAGCCCAGATTGTGAAGTCGTCGACTACTCCGAAGGCTGATCGTCGGTGGAGGTGCAGGGAGAGCCAGTGACATCTTGGTCAATGATGTGTTTGTTTTCCTCACGCTGATAACGAGGCAGAAATCAGTGCAGGCATCAGCGAATCCGGTGATGAGCGTTGTAACGCTTCCTCAGTGTGGGCAGTGAGGGCGGCGTCGTCTGCAAATCAATTCCCTGATGAGGACTTTTCGCACCTTTGTCTTTGCCTGGATGCATGTCAGGCTGAAGAGGCTTCTGTCACTCCTACTGTGGAGGAAGATGCCGTCCAAAGACTGTCGAAAGGCGTAGCGCAGCAGCAAGGAGAAGAAGATGCCGAAGTGTGTTGGAGCAATCACGCACCCTTGTCTGACACCTCACTTGATTGGGAAGGGGTCCGAAGATGAACCGTCGTACTGGACAGTGCCATTCATAATGTCATGGAAGGACGTGATCATCTTCAGGAGCGAGGAGGAGTCAGGGTGAAGTGGCCTGACCTGCTGACCAAGTCGAACGCCTTGGTCAAGTCGATGAAGGCGATGAACAAGAGTCGTCTTTACTGGCGGCACTTCTTTTGTAGCTGCCTCAAAGAGAACGTCATGGATCGTCGACCTAGCAGCTCTGATGCCATACTGCATCTCTGGGTACACTCGTTTGGCGAGTAGCTGCAGCCTGCTGAGTACGACGCGGGCGAAGCCTTTGCCAACGTTGCTGAGGAGGGATATTCCGTGATAGTTATTGCAGTCACTGCGGTCCCCTTTGTTCTTGTATAGCGTGATGATGTTTTGAATTGCGCATGTCCTGTGGTGCGGTCCCTTCCTCCCAACACTGCAGCCGAAGCTCATGGAGGTGACTGAGGTGAGAACTCTCCTTGCCAGCTTTGATGACTTCTGGTGGAATGCCATTGCTACCTTTAGCTTTACCACAGGCTAGCGAGTCGATGACTTTGCTGAGTTCCTCAACAGGTGGGGCATTCAGCTCATGCATGGCAGGCAGAGGGTGGTGTTCTCGATGGCTGTGTAGGTGACCGAGGTCTCCCTGTAGTAGAGCTTCTGGTAGTGCTCTGCCCATCTCTTCATCTGTTTGCTGTGTCGCTAGTAACATCTCCTGGCAAATAGTCTAGATGAGCGATCTTGATGGCGCTATGGTCGAGCGATTTCTTCGTGCCCTTGCACATGACACAGATGTTGCTACAGTCGGTGGTGATCTGGATGCCCTGGCACTTGTTCAGTCAGTACTCATTGGCGCATTTATGGGCGATCCGCTGGGCACTTGCCAACTTTTGGAGTGCGGGTCGCGTGTTCTGTCAGTTCTCTCCCACGATCGAAGAGTGCGGCTCGCTTAGTAGCAACAGCAGATTCCATCTCCACGATTCCTGCTTCTTTCTCACTATATTCTCATAGGTGTCCAAGACGGATTGGTAGGTGGCATCGCAGATGTGGTTCGACCGTGATAAAGCGCTGTCTGTCAGGCAGTTCTCTAGGGCTTTGTCAATGGCTTCGGCAGTTTGGGCAATAACGTCATGGCTGTGTTCATTCGAGAACGTCCTTTTGCCTGGAGTGATGGACTCGCTTGGGCTGAAGAGGCACCTTGCTGCCAACCATTTAGAGGTCAGTGTCGCAGTTAGCACTGTGGTAGCTGCAGGTGACGAGCACATAGTTGAGCAAGGGACATCGGGTGATCACGAAGTCCAGGAGAGTAGCCTCTGTCAAATCTTGTTGAGCCTGCCGATGCTGAAGCGGCCGGAGCAGTGGGACCAGGAGCTGCGGTCTAAATCTATCCGGGCGTTGATGTGCCCAAACAAGAACAGGCGTTCCTTTACAGACACCTCTTTGTTCCTTCCTGCCAGCCCTTCATAAAACTCATATCAAACGTCAGCTGTGGAGCTGAGTGTGGGGGCGTAGACGAAAAGGATGTTTGTTGGTCCAGAAGTTGTGAACCAGAAAGAGAGGGTTCGCACTGCCCACTTGGAAGGTGGTTCAAGTGAGGATAGGAGAGAGTTTCGCACTGTGAATTCGACGCCATGCAGTCGTTGCTTCTCTGGCTCCAGTCCTTGCCAAAAGAACGGGTCCTTCTCCTGCAGCTGCTGTTGGAGGGGAGTCTTGTCTCTTGCAGTACGGCAATGTCAATATTAACCCTCATCAGCTCGCGTTCGATGATAGCATGGTTTTTTTTTTTTCTGGCGTCGTCACCTTGCCGCAGGTTTTCAGAAAGGTCAGAACACATCGTTCTGACGTCCCAGGTTGCCAGCTGCAAGGCTGGTAGGTGTTTTTTTTTTTTTTTTTTTTTTTTTTTTTTTTTTTATTGCACCGTGCGGGATTAACAGTCTGCTCTCCTGTCTTTCCCCAGAGCTCCAAGCACCAATTGAAAAAGACAGACTGTGGCGGGTACGTACTTACATTGCCAGAGCATAGGCAAGGGCACAGGCTATTAACGACTGCACGCAAACAACCACGATCCTGGGCAATCTTTTCTGTTTCTCCCCCAGCTCTAACCCATCTATCTGGTGTCCGCCTCCAGGTCCCGCCTCCAGGTGTTTCTTGGTCTTCCACGTTTTCTCTTGCCTTGAGGATTCCAGCTCAGGGCTTTTCTGGTGGTGATGTCCAGTGGCTTTCGGAGGGTCTGTCTTATCCACCGCCATCTTTCTTCTATAGAAGTCTTGCTCTACTGACAGCTGGTTACTTCTCTCCCTCAGCTGTTTGTTGCTGATTGCCTCTGGCCAGTGAATGTGGAGAATCTTTTGCAAGCAGCCATTGATGAAGGTTTGCAATTTGTGCTAGGTGGTCTTTGTGGTTTTCCAGAGGACAGATTTGATTTTTGAAATTGAAGAAGCAGATTTTCGTGCTGGTGGTGATTAGTCGAGATTTTCAAATGTTTTTGAGAGTGATAAAGACTGTTCTTGCTTTTCATGTTCGGGTTTTCACATCAGCATCAGTTGCCCCTTGCTGGTTGACTACACTACCCGGATAAGTAAAGCTACTGCCTTCTTCCAGTGGAGCTCCATCTGGCACCACAGGGTCTGTGACTGTCTGTGTTAATCCTGAGTATTTGGGTCATCTGCAGGTGGATAGTAAAGTCGACCTTTGCTGCAGAGGCCGACCGGTCTGATGTCTTATCCTGCATCTGTTGTCTGGTATGGGAAGGCAGGGCCAGATCGTCCGTGAAGTCCCACGTCGTCGAGCTGGGTCCAGAAGATCCACAGAAGATCCACTATATGCTATTCCTCTTTCCTTCTGTTGCCCTCTTCATCACCCAGTCAATGGCAAGAAGGAACAGGAATGGTGAGAGGAGGCAGCCTGATGGACTCCACACCTCACCTCAAATCGACGTGTTGTCTGTCCTGCGTGAACCACCTGGCATCCCTTCATAGGATTTATGGATTAAATTGGTGATAACTGCTGGTACTCCATAGTGTCGTGATAGTTTGTCACAAGGTGTCTCTGTGGAAGCTCTGTAAGGCTTTCTGAAAGTGTGCAGAGTGAAGCGTTCAAGTCTAAAGTTTGTTTGATGATGACAATCTGGTCTGTGCAGGGGTGATCTTTCTGGAAGCCTGCTTGTTGGTGTCCCTAAGTGTTTTGTCCATTTCATCATTCATTCTCTGTAAACGAATCCTGTTTAAACTCAATCAAGTCACAGCCAAAATGGACTAGGTTGTCCTTCAGGTCACACGAGTTTGGCAATTAAAAAAAAATCATTAAAAAAATCAATCACTTCATCCAGGAGCATGAAACATAATTATTGGATAGAAACAACAATATTTATCAAAAATGCTTACCTTCAGTGAGAAATCCACACAGTTCACATGATGTAAGTAATCCAAAATGATATACATTTGCAGAAAAAAACAATACCTTTGTGTGCATGCTGTAATCCACTTCTTCATGCTTTCTGTCCTCCCACACAAGTTTAGTTACACTTCTTAGCACTTGGTATGAACTACAGATAATAGTATTTGACCACAAAACGCTTGATCCACTCGAAATCCTGTGATCGTGTCCAAAATCGTGTGATCGCGGGAGCTGAAAATAGGACAATTCAAATCTGTGTAAAAACTACTACAGAACACACGAAGAACGGTCTAAGCGAAGCAACTGCAAAAAGGCTCTAAGCTGTTTCTTAAACGAGATTTTATTGCCCTTAATAAAAGGGGTATGATTTTAAAATCTTCAAACTCTGTCAGAAGTATGCGTCCGACATGCCTTCAAGCCAATGTGAACAGTGTCGAAAACCCGCTTCCGACAAGACTCCATTGAGCTAAGACCTACTAATAGGAGAGTGATGCCTCAAAGGTTTCCACAGTTGCTGAGATCTCCATCCTTTGGTAATTTAATGGTATGTCCCTCTTTCCAGTCTGTAGGACCTCCTCGTATGTCCATATCTTCTCAAAAGTGGTTGAAGTATGTCTGCTCTGCTGCAGTGTTGATGTTTTCTACACAGCAGAAAGAAGGAGCAGCCATAGGTTCACCGGTGAGCCCTATAGTAGCCAACCTCTTCATAGAGGACTTTGAAGAGAAAAGCACTGGCCTACCAGCCGCCATGGCGAAGTGGTTAGCTCCGCGGACTCCCGGCTGGGAGGTGCGTGGGTTCGAATCCCATCACAGTCATGTGGTTTTTTCTGCCCAACTGGCTCCTACCAAGAGTGAGTTTTGCTGCGGAATCAGTTGGGAAGACTGGGACCACACAGTCGAGTTTCATCCACTTAATGGATGCGTTTCTGAGAGTGTTGCTCAAAATTTCCTGACCAACACCGCAGGTGTCCGTATCTCTCGGGCCTGGTTGACGCCGGAACATATTATGAAAGGAAGCGTAGAGTACAGCCCTGTCATGTAGTCTCAGACCGAAATGGAAATCTGTAGCATCATCTTAATCATCTTCATGCTCATCGATCAGCATTACAAAAAAAAAAAAGTCTCTCAAATTTCTGTGGCCATTCATGCCCTGCCGTCAGGATCACCGGTATCGGCGAGTCCAAGGGGCTGTCGTTGGACGGACGTGGTAGCGCCCTCTGGAGGGAGAGCTCACTCACCACGCCGGCTCCGCGACTAAGCAATTATTGTCGTCAGTAGGGGGCTTAGTAGGTGGCGTCCTGCGTATGTTAGATCAGAACAGGCGCCAACTGAACACCACCAAAGTGACTCGGCAGCAGTGCAGTGTCTTCTCCGGTGGGTTGCCTTCTGACGACTTGACACTGACTGCTCCCTGTGGATTGCCAGTGCTGGGGCTGCGGCAGGGCCGACCAGGCTGTGACTGTGGACGGGGTGGGCGTCGAATGAGCGGCGTGGGTGCACTGCCCTCCTGATGTGACGCAGAGGTTGGGACAGAAAAAAAAAAAAAAAAAAAAAAAGAAAAAAAAAGAAAGCACTGGCCTCATTCCACTCTCCTCCACGCTACTGGGGCTGCTACGCAGACGACACCAGACCATCCTACCCCAACGACTGGTAGAACAACCAACATCCAGCCATCAAATTCAAGAGGGAAGTGGAGCAGAATGACTCCATTGCAATGCTGGACACATTCATTACCAGAACAGATGGCGTGCTATCTTTGCGGTCTACCCGCAAATCGACCCACACAGACCAATACTTGCAGTTCGACAGCCACCCCAACCTCTGGACACAAGCTTGGAGATTTGAAATCTCACCCACAGAACCAATACCATCTGCTCAACTCAAGAGGCACTGCAGAAGGAGAAAGACCACCTGAAAGAAGTGCTCACCATCTCGGGCTACCAGAAGTGGGGCCTGGAACAGCCCGGGAAGCAAGAGATCGACCACCTCAACCCAACCACAAGCGAGAGAGACAACGACGGAGCGCAAGGGACATATCACCATTCCCTACGTGGAGGTGTAAGTGAAGCTCTGTCCAGGAAGCTCAGGAAACTAGGGGTCGTGGTCCATCCCAAGCTGACCAACACCATCTGCAGCCAACTCATCGCCCCCAGGGTCAAAACCAACAAAAAACTCGACAAATCCGGCGTCATCTACAGAATAGACGGCCGTGACTGTAACCAACACTACGTCGGAGAAACAGACCGTCCCCACTCCAAAGAGACTTACAGAACACAAGAGGGACTCTTCACCTGTCGGAGCGCACCTGCACTCCGAGCAACACCAATTTGACACGGACAACGTCAACATCCTGGACAGGGAAAACAAGTGGTTCCAGCGAAGGGGTCGAGGAGGCCATCTACATCGCAGCCACCAACCCCTGCTCAACAGAGACGGGGGGCCCTACACCTTGTCCCCGGTGTATGCTTCACTGATTCGACACTGGGTATGTCCCATGGTCGCGTGATCTGAATCGAGTTCACTCAGTCAGCAACAGCATCGTTGAGGAAGATGGCTGCATGGCTATCGAAAAACTACGAGCGAGTAGTGTATTTTCTTCTATAGGGAGACTTGGTCTAATTTTAGGTAGCAATATGTTCAGTAGTTGTTCAAAGTGCTCCGCTAATTTGTTGAGTTTGTCCCTCTTGGTCTATGATAGTCTTTCCCTGTTTGTTTTGAAGTGGTCTCTCTGGCTTTGAACACCTTCCTGCGAGTTTCGTGCTCATATAGTAGAGCGCTTTCATGTTTCTGCTGCAGGCTGCCTGTTCTGCTTCTTCTGCAAACTGATCAATGTACTTCTTCTTGTCACTTTTAACACTTTCGTCTTACTTCCTTGTGGGGCTTCGCTGTGGTCTGCTTGGGCGCTGCTTTCTCTGTGCTCCTGTTCTGCGCCTGTTGACTTGTTCTCTCTTCTCTGTTTTCTTTTGTTGATTTTCTCGAGGGTCTGTACAGTGATCCAATCTTTGTGACGTTTCGTTTTTGATCCAAGAACCTCTTAGCACGTTTGATAAAAAGGTTCTTTTGCTTCTGTCCAATGGGTGCCGATGTCTGTATTATCTGTCTGTAGGTCTTGTAAGATTTGAAATCTATTCTTCAGGGACAGTAGGAATGAGTCCTTGTAGTGCTGCTCTCTAAGTAGCCATGCATTGAACGTTTCTCTTTGTACTGTTGGTTTCACTGGGTTCTTCTTCAACTTGAGCTTGATTCTTGCTGTCAGAAGGTGGTGGTCTGATGCTGCGTCTGATCCTCTCCTCACTCTAACATCCTGCAGAGACCGTCTGAATTTCTTGGAAATGCAGATGTGGTCGATTTGATTTTTTAGTTCCATGATTTGATGACACTAGTGTTGCTTTATGAATTCTTCTGTGAGGAAATATGCCGCCGCTGAAGACAAAGTTGTTCATCCTGCAGTGGTCTGCGAGTCGTTCGCCGTTCTCGTTCATGTCACCTCGTGCTTGAATGCTCATAACGTCTTCGTATCCTCGGGTGTCTCCTCCTACCTTGGCATTCATGTCTCTCATGGGAATGGTGATGTCTTTGTCCTTCAGCCTGTTCAGCATGGTCTGCAGTTTGTTGTAGAAGCTGTTTTTTCCTCTTCATCATGGTCTTTGGTCGGGGCATAACACTGTACAATGTTCAGTTTGATGTCTTTCTTCTTTGTTCTGAAACTTGCAGTCACAATCCTTCGGCCGTATGATTCCCATCCAATCAGTGCTTTTTGTGCTTGTTTTGATAGCATGATGGCTATCCCTCTGTATACGCAGAGTTTTCATCTTCATGGCCTGAAAAGAGGATCAGCTGTCCGGAAGATAAACCTGACTTGTCTGGATAGTAGCTATCTCGTCTTACTGAGTCCTAGGAACGCCAGGTTGTAGTCGCGCATCTCAGCTGCTACTTGTCGAGTTTTCCCTGCTTCATACATGGGCCTAATGTTCCACCAACTGAGGGTGATGCTTTCCCAGTGGTCAGAAGGTAGGTCGGCGCTGAGGCTTCCTTTCGGCTTTGACCACAACGCGTCATGAGTTCTGTTGATGCAGGCCTTTCTTCTTCCAGGTGTAGAGTTTCTTTGGCAGTTGTTGATGTTCTGTATTGTAGCAGGCAGTGTGTTTACAGGGTGAGGTTGCTAGCCTCACTCCTTCTTATCCGGTCGTGGGACCGGCTGCTAGGTCTAAAGAGACTCCGGGTGGAGTTTGTGGCGGGTCAGCACTTGATATTGGCTTTAAGGTTGTCCAGTTTGAAGTGCGTGGTAGCTGACCAGTGGAACGCGATGGTCCCTCCCACCCTCGGAGACAACCATAGCGCTCGAGCTTACGCCGCAGTACGCTCTGAGCTTATAAGCCGTAACTGCTGTCTCCGTGTTGCTTTTGTCTCTGGGAAAGTGGCTCTGGAGTGACCGCTTCAGGGTGCAGGGTTGCGCGAAGTGTGTGGAGATCCTGAGGTGTGCAGTCATCAGAATCCTCCTTTTGGCTTCACTGGCAGGAACCAATGGAAAGGGCAAGATAGTACAGTATGGTACCAGCACAGCTGCAGGCGTTGCCAAAAGGTGTCACGGTGTGTTGAACAACTACCTTAATGGCTCCACTCCGGATTTTCTTTCAGGGTTTATTCTCCCGAGACACACACAAGGCAATGAAGCTATATTAGATCGATACGACGAAAAAAGCGGAAGAGCACACAAAACAAAGTGTGACAGTAACGCACTTTCATGCACAACACGAACAAAACAAGAAATTTTCGGCAATAAGCCTTCCTCAGCGACAAAACAATAAAAACAGTACAGACATTAACATGCGCCCATCCTCCCCCTCCCCTTTTTTTGTCATTGGGAGTGTTGTTAGCACCTCTCATCATGGCCTCATATCTATCTTTTGCGTTAATGCTCTTATTTTTGCCTTTTTCTGTTGCGCCACCATAGCACCACCCACTACATCCCTATTCTTTACCCAAATGTTTTAGTGTATGCCTTGTTTGTACATTTACTCATTTACTCTCCATTGTAACCCCCCCCCCACCCCAATTTTTTTTGTATGTGTGTGTTTGTGTGGTTGTGTGTGTGCGTATTGGAGTGTGTATGTATGTGTGCATCTGTGTTCGTGCGCGCACGCGTGCGCACTTGTATGTATGTGTGTGTGTGGTTGTGTGTGTATGTGTGTGTGTGTGTGTGTGTGTGTGTGTGTGTGTGTGTGTGTGTTGGTTGGTTGGTTGTGCCCGCGCGCAAGAGCTTTTTCGGGGCGGGGGGTGGGGGTGGGGGGGGGGGGGGGGGGTGGGGGGGTGGTTGGGTGGTGGGGGTGGGGGGGGGGATGGCCTAGGGGGCTTCTTCTATGGCTAGGGTTTTTTTTCTCGGGATTTCTCCCGTTTTTTCCCTCTCACCCCCTTGGTGCTTGGGTAGGGCAAACCTACCCTAGGGTCAGACTTGGGGGTCGGGTTAGCTTTAGGCACTGACCCCCCGCCACTCTCTTACCCCCCCCCCCCCCCCCCCCCCCCCCCCCCCCCCTTGGTAGTCGTTGCAATGCTTTTTGTTTCCTCCTCCTCGCTTCACTCTACCCTCTTTCCTCGTGCCATATTCCTCGAACACAGCTCACCCTCTCTCCCACTGCCCCTCTTTCAACTTCATTCACCACTTTGGCTTCACAAGGGGAGTATTGCGCATGTTAATGTCTATACTGCTTTTATTGTTTTGTCGCTGAGGGTGGGGGTGGGGGTGGGGGGTGGGGGGGACTGACTTTGTTCCCCTGTGTGAAATCGTCTACCAAAAGGTAAATTTTGTCTCCCAAGCAACCACTAAGATATTTTGTTTACGCAAAATAGCAATGGATGGAATGGGAGTAGGCAAAATGGAAAAAAGTCAAAGTTTGGATGTCTCTCTTGAGGCAATCAGTCTGCCCACCAAACATTACGTTTTGATGTTCTTCAAAGGTATGCATTCACAAATTACCCTGTTTAGGCAAAATGGGAATACGCAAAATGGAAATAGGCGAAATGAGAAAAGGTTAATCAGAATACCTTCCTAGGTACAATCAATTTTTTTTTCGAAATTCATCATATCTAGTGCTCTCCCAAAATTTCTGCAAGCTGTATTCTAAATACAGTTTACATCATGAATGTCCATCGTGGTCAACGAAGACGTCAGTGACATGTGGCATGTTTGAGCGCAAGCCAAAGCTGGATACACAGATAGGTCCACACTCTGGGCATGCGGCAGCTGTCACTGGGTCGTCTCCTCTCTCTTTGCGGGCTTGGCACTTCTGGTCCAATTCCTGCAAACGCTTTTCTTCGAAGCTGCTTACTCTTTTGTGGACAGCAAAGTCGCCAGGCACTGTGGTCTGTGGCAAGTGTTTCCTAGCCCTGAAGCGGGATGCCACAGGAAGCCAGTGATACTTTCAGGCAGTCCTTGAAGCGCTTGAGTGGCCGCCCAGTGTTTCTTGTTCCAGCTGCCAGCTCAGAGAAGAAGACCATTTGTGGAAGTCGCGTGTCGTCCATCGTACCACATGCCCAATCCCACTTCAACTGTGCTTTGATGATCAGCACCTCGATACCAGGCATCTTTGCTCTGCGAAACACTTCTGTGTTGGAGATCCTGTCCTCCAAGGGGATGCCCATGATCTTACGCAGGCAGCGGAGGTGGAGCTGATCCAGAGTCTTCAGTTGTTTCCTGTACAGTGTCCAGGTCTCACAGCTGTGGAGCAGCGACCGGTGGTGGCAACAACTGCTCTTTGTAGACTGCCAGCTTGGTACTTAGAGTAATGCCACGCTCTCCCACACTCTGGTCCAAAGCCTGCCGAAGGAAGCGTCTGTTCGACACTTCTGTTTATCACTTCTTTATCCACCACACGATGAAGACAAGCAGCTCCCCAAGTAGGTGAAGCTGTCAACATTGTTCAGGGTCGTTCGTTTCCTCGATCACGATCTTTGGTTCTGGGGGAGAGAGTCCGGGTGCTGGCTGGAGCATCACTTCTGTCTTCCGCAGGCTGATCGTCAAGCCAAAAGCCTTGCTGCTGCAGACAGCAACTGGCAAGCTCTTGCAGGTCTGGTTGGTTGAGTGCTGCGATGAGTGCACAGTCATCAGCAAACAGGAAGTCTCTCACAAGGGCCTCAAGAACTTTTGTTTCTGGCCTTCAGGCGCCTTAAGTCTAAGAAGCGGCCATCACGTCTGTAGCGGACAGTGATCCCGCGCATTGGTACTGAGAGAGAGCAGAGAACACCATTGTGGCGAACATGAGGCTGAATAGGGTTGGTGCAAGGAAACATCCTTGCTTCACTCCGTTGGACACGGGGAAGGGGTCAGACACAGTACCGTTTTCACTACACGAGCCATCAGGTCGTCATGGAAGGATCGTATAATCTTGACAAACTTCAGTGGGCAGCCAAGTTTGGACAGTATAGCTCACAGACCCTCGCGACTGACGGTATCGAAAGCCTTTGTCAGGTCCACAAAGAGGATGTAGAGTTTCTGATTCTGTTCCCAGCACTTCTCTTGCAGCTGGCGAACAGCGAAGATCAGGTCGATTGTCCCCCTGTTGCTCCTGAAGCCACACTGGCTCTCAGAGATGACATCGTCCAGCAAGTAGTGTATGATGCGATTCAGGATGACACGGGCCATAAACTTTCCTGCTATGCTCAACAGTGAGAGGCCTCTGTGGTTGTCGCACGATGCTCTGTCGCCCTTGTTCTTGTACAGGTGGATGATGCTGGCATCCTTGAAGTCTTGTGGTACTGCTCCCTCACCCCAGAACTGCTGCATCAGCTCAGTTAGCTTGTCGACCATGGCCTCTCCACCAAACTTGAAGATCTCAGGGGGAATACCATCAGGGCCCCGGTGCCTTTCCGATTTGGAGCTGCTTAATCGCCTTCTGGGTTTTCTCCTTAGTCGGTGGGTCGTCAAATGATGTCAAAACTGGATTTGGGACATGTCCCAGATCGCTTGCTGATCAATCTGAGATGGTCTATTCAGAAGCTGGCTGAAGTGGTCACACCACCGCTGTACAAAAAGTGAATGTGTGCAGTGTGAAAAGTCGGAAAATGAATGACTGCAGTGTCAATGCCTGAAAGTGAATGTGTGCAGTGTCAAGTGAATGTGTGCAGTGTCAATGCCGGAAAGTGAATGTGTGCAGTGTCAATGTCGGAAAGTGAATGTGTGCAGTGTCAATGTCGGAAAGTGAATGTTTTGCAGTGACAATGCCGGAAAATGAATGTGTGCAGTGTCAATGTGGGAAAGTGAATGTGTGCAGTGTCAAAACGCCGGAAAGTGAATGTGTGCAGTGTCAATGTGGGAAAGTGAATGTGTGCAGTGTCAAGCCGGAAAGTGAACTGTGTGCAGTGTCAATGTGGGAAAGTGAATGTGTTGCAGTGTCAATGCCGGAAAGTGAACGTGTGCAGTGTCAATGCCGGAAAGTGAACGTGTGCAGTGTCAATGCCCGAAAGTGAACGTGTGCAGTGTCCATGTCGGAAAGTGAACGTGTGCAGTGTCAATGCGGAAAGTGAATGTGTGCAG
>JADBJO010008892.1:65000-90144 GCA_016801955.1 Conus betulinus | reverse complement strand
AGTAGTTCGGTACCTTTTAAAAACTTCAGGTCGTGAAGTGTTAGAATATGCGATTTGAATTGAGCGCTGACCTAACATTTTTTGCACAAAGGGACTTGCATTTCTTATTTCGCGATGGAACAAATTTTATTACGAATCTCAATACTGCTTTATCTAGCTCTCCTTCTTCAAGCCAAGCACATCGCCATTACCATAGGGGCTCGGCTGCGTCATGTAGGCGGATGTCACATGCGCGTACACTACGAACATAGACGTGCACTTGCATGCAGGGATGTTTATGCAACTTGTACACTCAAAGCGTGCGACTCAACACACAACTAATGCACACACAGGAACGCGCGGTTGGTGCGCGGGGTACGCACATACATGCATATCTAACACATTGTCTCCCCCCACCAACCACAACATGCGTGTGCGCGCGCGTGCACACACCCACGCACACACGCGCGCGCGCTCTCGCACGATGCGCCACGCACAACACACTACACACACTACACACACACACACTGACACACACACACACACACACCAGAGTACGTGGCTCGCACTCAAAACACTCCGTCGCTATCCATAACAGAAAGCGATGGGGGAGGAACGGATCCCATAAAGCCACTGCTGTGCCAATTTATATAGCAAGAAATCTTCCTTGCAGCTCCCATAGGTCACGTGATGTGAATCAACTATTATCAGATAGATATTATCAGACGCGTCTAAAAAACCTTACCTGCTTCGGTGAACTGGTGTGTGTCAGTCCCCCCCCCCCCTACCCTAGTCCAATGATTAAAGGTAGTCTTGATTTTCCATCAACAGAGATGAGAATCTGTTCCATCAACGGCCAGGTGACGGAAATCTTCCTCAGCAGCCCGGGAAAGTCACACGAACTTGGAAATGGACTTAAAAGGGGAGTAGTGTCAGTGATGTTCTAACTTGGGATGGCTATCCGTATTCTTTCTTCCATGTTCTCTACCATATTGTCCTTTTTCCTTCTAGTATATGTCTCTTATGTATCGTAGCTTAGTATTTTGGACACAGGTTAGTGGTTTAGTTTCTCGTTCTTCTGCTCAGTTGGGTGTCTTTTTTCAAAGGTTTCTTTCTTATGAAGATATTTTCCATCAGGCTTTACTGTTATGTTTATATTCATACACAGGACTTTGTGTGATCACTTCCTAGCTCATTGTCCCTTTCATACGCAGTTTTAGTGTCATTATTTTCAAGTTTATATGTCCTTCATTCGTAGTGTTTTTTTATCCCTCTTTCCAAGGATTTAATGTCCCTTTCTTCCCAAGCTAAAGAGTCCTCCTGTTTTGATCAGTGTGGCTCATATTTGTGTATCAGTATCCTCTGGAATAAGAGTTTAAAAAAAAAACAACAAACGGTGGCATCAGATCCCTCAGAGGTCAAGCTGCAGAAGAAGTCTTTGATTTTCTCCCTGGATTTTTTTTTCTTGTGCACGTTGGTACCTTCTGATCTGAGTATCTATCAAGCCGTTGAAAGTCTTAGGTGGTAATACTGAATATCAGAATTCTTCTATAGGGTTGGATTCCCTTAGTTTTACAGATTAAAAGTCTCTTTTTTAGGATTTGATATCCTTTTTTGTCATTGTATATTTATATATCGCGCTCCTTTCACAAGGTTATTCTAGTTTCAAAAGGTGTACTGTCCTCAGTTCCAGAGAGTTCAGCGTCCATTCTTTCAAAGGGCTTTGTCTCCTCCTTGCATTGCTGTCCCTTCATAGGGCTTAATGTCGTCTTCCTATATAGGATTTGGCGTCGTCCTTTCACTGGTTTTAGTACCTTCCTCGCGTCTTGGTTTGTGTCTTCCTTCATATCGCCCTGTTTCTACCACAGGGTTTTATGTGCTGTCATAGTTTTAGTATTTCCTTCTACATATTAACTCCCTCCGGGGTTGCAACCTTGCTGTGGTCAGAGGGCTTGCATGGTCCCAGTGATCTTTTAGGCTTTGACTGACGGGGCATTGATACTCGACTAGAGGGTTAGTTGTTGTGAACGCTTCTAGGCCTGTATAGCGCAAGTTGCTGAGTGGCCTAAGCATTACGTGGTAGGAATTGATGCCCCTGGTAGGGTCTCCCATGTCAGAAAGGTTAGGAGTGAGGGCCCAGACAAATAGTAACCCACCTTTTCCTATTCTGTCTTTTGCCTTTCCTAATCTTCTTTCTTCTTTCCCTCCGGGGGTTGCCAACCTTGTCGTGGTCGGAAGGCTTGCGCGGTCCTGTGATCCCTTAGGCTTTGCTGGCGCGGTGGCATCAATACTTGAAGATAGGCTAGTTTTTTTTTTAAAATGCTTCTAGGCCTGAAAAGTCCAGTTGCTGTCTGGCCTAAGCATAACGTGATAAGGAATTGATGCCCCTGAAAAGTCGACCAACTGTTGGGCTCCCGTTTGCAGCTGCAGTAAGGAAGCCAACAACAGTCAGCATCGGCGTGCAGACGGTCGAATCCTCGTTTGCCGAGAGAGCCAGAAACCAAGTCTGTAGCCTCAGGCAGAACCACTGCATGCGATGAACCCCAGCAGTCATCGCCTCCAGATATGACTCGGTCTTAAAAGCCCGCTCCTGCCCCCAGACCATCAGGGGGCAACAGACCAATACAGGCCCTTCAGGGCGGCAGAGAGTGGAAGTTTGTTGAAGTGCAAGACAAGACCACCCCCTCAAAAATCCACCAAAGGGCACCCTACAGCTGTCAACAAGGGAGCTGGCGGGTTCTGGAGAAAAGACCAACTCGCCGCCTAAAAAGAAAGCGCCGTATATTTTTATCAGATCGAGAGAAAAAAGCAGAGAGAAACACCAACAGAATTGAGCAGTTCTCTTGGATCTAGATGACGTCGACATGGAATGAAAGGAACTTGTTGTGAAGAGTTACGAGATTTATTTTTCCTTCACCATCTCTCTTTTATGATGGACTCATCCACAATGGATTCAGTCATACAATGGAATATTAGGGGGATTGTCTTTCCAGTTTCGAAGAACTGCAGCTCTTGTGCTGTGAAGCTAGACCGATGTTTCTTTCACTGCAAGAAACTCTTATGAAGGTCTGATAAAACTTTCTCACTTTTCTGGCTACAGCTTTCTAAATCAACCTGCGCAATCTGTTCAACATGGCGTTCTGTGGTGGAGTAGCCTTATTCATTCATAACTCTGTTCTGTACAGTCCATTTGCTCTGCATACTCCGCTTCAGGCAGTGGCAGCTCGGGTTACTCTCTCCACAAGACAATTACTATCTGTAGCTTGTATCTGTCTCCAAATATATGTCACCAAACGGGACCACATTTCGCTCTTGGAGCAGCTTCCAAGACTCTTCCTGCTGTTGGGGGATCTGAATGGCCCTTCTCCTCTATGGGGAAGTGAGAGATCTTCACCAAGGGGTCTGCTTTCAGAGGAAGTGTTTTCGGATCTTGATTTGTGTGTTTTGAATGGGAAATCGCCAACTTACTTTCACTCCGCTAATGGCACCACGTCTTGTCTGGATATCTTTCTGTCTGTGACCCATCTTTGTTTTTTAGATTTTGTTTGCGAGGTTGATGACTAGGGCGCAGATAAGAAAACTCTGCTGCACCTCTACAGAGCCTTGGTCCGTTCCAAACTGGACTATGGTTGTGCTGTGTACAGCTCTGCAAGACTGTCTTACCTCAAACTCCACCATCAGGGCTTCGTCTCTGTATTGGAGCATTCCGCACCACCCCTGTGTACAGCGTGTACGCAGAGGCAGGTGAACCATTACTGTCCAACCACAGGCTGAAACTGTCTTTGAATTATATCAGACTGTTCTGGGAACCGGAAAACCCCCTAGGAGTTGTGTCCGATTTTTCCAAGTTTCCAGATGAGCCTCCGTGGACCTTTTTCACACCAGAGATTCGTTTTGATCTTGCAGCTTTTCGCAAAGAGTCCACCAGCTCTCTGGCATACAAGGCATTGTATGCTGAGCTCTGTTCAAATTCCTATCCTGTCAGAAAATTTCCACTGACGGTTCCAAGTCTGAAGATGGAGTGGCCTGTGCCTCCTATTGCCCTGGTGCTTCTCAAATACTGTTAGAACATATCCCTTCAGATGCTTCTGCTTACTCTGCTGAACTTACAGCTCTGGTTCTGGCACTGAGGATAATCTCACAATCTAGGAAGAGGGACTTTCTGGTTCTGTCAGATTCACTGTCAGCTTTGGAGGCCACAGCTGGCCGCAACCTTCAGCATCCCGAACTTTTATACTACTTTGAACTTTTTACCAAGTTGAAAGTGGAGGGTTACAACATTATTTTGGCTTGGATTCCCGGTCATGTTGGCATCGGAGGGAATGAAATGGTTGATCGTTTGGCCAAGAATGCCACAAGAGAGAGAAACTGTCCAACATATATATCGCCTGCTCAGATATGAAACCCAAAATTAACGATTATATCAGAGACCTCTGGCAGGAGGATTGGAATACGCAGACGGATAACAAACTCTTTCAGATCCGTCCAAACCTTAAGGAGTTCCTCTCATCTACATCTGGTGGTTGTAAAGAAGGAAACAGTTCTCTGTGCCGGCTGCACACCGGCCATTCGTATTTTATCCATTCATGCTTTTAAAGAGTGAAGAAGTTCCGTAGTGCATTCCATGTCATGTGCCACTCACAGTGAAGCATATTCTTTTAGAGTGTTGGGACTTGCACGATGTGAGACACAAACATTTTACAGCAGATCATGAAAACCGTGTTGAGAGATGTTCCACCTGACGCGATCTTTGAGTTCTTGTAAGAGGTTAACATTTTTCATCAGATCGGAGATTTTACAGTGGAAGACTTTTAACAAAGTTTTGTTGAGTTTTTAGACGATGTATTTTGAAGAATTGTGTGAATGACATATGAGTTGATTTTAATGTGGTGACAGCCCTGATATAGCTCCTTGCGGTCGGCTGGACTATAAGCAACATTATCTTATCTTGTACAGAAGAATGGATTTTAAATTATGTTCACTACAGTTGTCCCAAAGGGTTGATGCATAATCAATCTATGACAAATATGTGCACAGAAAAAAGTTTTCGAGAGTGGCCATTGAGGAAATTTTTTATCCGAGACAACTGAATTTTTTTTTTTGAAAGGCGTTTTGCTAAGAATGTTATATGTTCAGTCCAAGATAAATCTTTGCCAATAATTACACATTTGTGTTTTGTGTGAACTCACTTCCTCAAATTTTATTGTTGGATATGAGTAAAGGCTGAAAATTTGATTTCATTTTTGTGTCTTGTAGACACGTACATGTACTTTGTTTTAATAGCATTTAAAGACATATGGTTTAGATGTGTCCATTCAGCAAGTTTATCGATATCTGCTTGAAGCTTAATTGTTAATTCATAGGCATCAGAGTCGTTCTTGTGAAGAGCTGTATCATCCTGCGAACGTTTCGAATTTACATTTAACAAAATAAGGCAGATCATTTACGTAAATAGTAAACAAAAAAGGTCCTTACACAGAGCCTTGTGGAACACCATATTTGAGACAGGCATAAATGTTGACAATTTGTCAGTTTTACAGCTACAAATTGTTTTCGGTCACATAAAAAAAGATGAAACAAGACTTATGAATTCTGGAGTCAGTTTGTAAAGTTCAAGTTTACGGCACAACAAAGACTGCTTGATGACATCAAAAGCTTTTTCAAAGTCTATGAAGAGGATACCTGCAAATTTATTCTCGTTTATGCTGCAAAGAAGACTGTCCATAAGCTGTGTGAGGGCTGTGTGGCAAGAATGATGTTATCGAAGGCCCGACTGACTTTCATGGAGAAGTTTGTTATCAGCAAAATAAGAATACAGAGACTTATGCATGTGTTTTTCGATCGGTTTTGCAATGGCTGATAAAATGGATATTGGTCTGTAATTTGATGGGTTTTTTAAGAATCCCCGGTTTTATACAGAGGAATAACTTTAGTGTCCTTAAATTTTAGAGGAAAAGTATATATGTATAAATTGTATAAGTATGTCAAAGTATCTGTGATAACAGGACATGAGAACTTAAGTATTTTTGTCTCGATACCATCCAAATCACGAGTATTTGATTGGGTTGAAGTAGACAAGGCTTTAGTAACATCTGAAACGGCCATGGGTTTCAGACTAAATGGAACACGAATATCCTTCTTGGAATGGATGTATTCTAAATAATTGAGATCATTTTTACTAGATCATTTAATATGATTCTATTTGCTATGGTTTCAAAATGATTATTTAGTTGATCTGCGGACATGGCTGAGCTCATTTGTTGATTTTTTGACACATGTTTATTAGTTTATATGTTAATTGCTTTCCAAATTTGCCTGGTATCTTTTGGTAGAAGTTAACATTTTTCTAAAGTACGTACGTTTCGATTTCCGTTTTATTGACGTCATTTTATTTCTTTGTTTTCTCAATTCTTCATTGGTTCCAAAATTACTCAAATGATTTCTTTTATTAATTTCTGTGTCAATTTCTTTAGTTATCCATGGAGGTTTGGTTCCTGTTTAATCCTTTTTTTTTTTTTTTTATAAAAAGGGGGTGTGTTTATCATATACGGAGTAAACGTATCTATCCCAAAATTCAGGTGCTTTTTTTGGATCTCTGAATTGATAGATGAGATCAAATTGTGCTTCAGAAAGGTCAGTAAGGAAATCTTCTTTAAAGTTTCTAAATCTCCTGTAGTAAATAACTTTATGACCTACTTTTGGAATTTTTACACGGTTTTTGAAGCAAGTAAGGCAAATTGGATTGTGATCACTGCAGCCATAGGGGGGGGGAACGAAGTTTGATAATGGATTGTTTTTCATTTGTGTAAACATGATCTATTAGAGTAGCGGAATTTTCAGTTATACGCGTTGGTCTATCGATTAGTTGATCTAAATTATGTGACATATAGTTCTGATACCACTTTGATTTTAACAGATCAATGTTAAAATCTCCTAAAATAATTGTCTCATAACTTAGAATGGTTACTTCATCTATTATTGCATTAAATCTGTCCTGCCAATCAGTGGTTTCTGATGGGTTTCTATAGACAAAGCCTATTGCAAGTGGTTGACTATTTTTCATACTTATTCCATACAGATTCAACACCATAATTTTCAAAATTAACTAGCCTTTTACATTTTAGTGAGGAAGCATGATGTATAAGTAAGCCAGTGGATTTTGGTTTATGGGGGTCTAGTCGCATTATCCTGGCATGTCCATTTCTGCGGTGATATATGAGAAGATAACCGGGATTCAGCAAAACAAAATACGTGAAAACCGTTTCCATCACTGCGAAGTAAAGTTGCAATATCATCTTTTTTTTTGTTGCGTTATTGATATTAAGGTACCCTACACGAAGTCCATGTTTGGATGGAGGTCTTGAAAGAGGTTAACATTTTTCATCGATCTGAGATTTTACAGTGTTAAGATTTTAAACAAAGTTTTGATTGGGTTTTTTTAGACGATATCTTTGAAAGAATTGTGTGAATGAATGACTCGTGAGTTGATCTTAACGTGGTGACAGCCCTGATATGGCCCTACGGGCTATTAGCAACATTATGTTTGGATGGCCATATATCTAAAGTCTTAGACATGTTGCAGTGTATAGCACTAGGTATGGCTTCAATAGAATGGTGAGAGGGAACACTGAATAAATCACCGCTTATTTATAAAACAAATATTCACTTTCTAAACCAGTGGCCTAACTATTGAAATTCTAATAATGATATGGAAAAAAATCATATAAAAATGAGAAGACAAGGTGAGAGTAAGCAAACACAAAGGATCAAATCTAAAAATCACAAGTATCGAAGAAACCACGAATCATTTTTTTTAATGATTTGAAAATAGATTACAAATTAATCTGTGTAAATGTTGACACGGCACAAGGTGAAAGCCTATAGAGTATTTCAAAGACAAAAAAGGAAACACTGTGTGAACAATACCAAGAAACGTTTGTATCAACGTAAACAAAACACTTTAAAGAAAACAAACAGGAAAGCACAATCAATCTGAACCTTCTTATGAGTAGGCAACTGCATCACACACCATGCTCAAGATTTTTAACACAGTTTGGGTTTAGTTTTTAGACGATGTATTTTAAAGAATTGTGTGAATGAATTACCTGTGAGCTGATTTCAATGTGGTGACAGCCCTGATATGGCCCTTTGTGGTCGGCTGAGCTATAAGCAACATTATCTTATCTTATGGGTAAGCATACCATGTATCACGGAAGCTGCGGACAGGCTGGGAGGGATGAGGAATACCATGAGGACCGGAGTGCAACTGCTGGTTGGGAGACATTTCAGAGAGGACGGCATCGTTAAATCTGACATTGCCAGCATTGAATCTGAAATGAAAATCCCGTGAATATTTGTTCCCTCCCTGCCGACCGTTTGGCAAATCCCGCTCTGTCTGGTGACCTCTGCATTGTGGCAATGTGTACCCAGCCAGTCCAAGACAGTGCTCTTGAATTTAGAGGCCAGCTGAGCTGTACCCTTAAAACAGGGGTGGCTGAGGTCTTTCAACATGGCCAGCTCAGGAGCACCAGAAGCGGCAATAAATGTATTAGTTTTATTTAAAGTAGCTTCAGACTGGAAACAAGCTTCACTAAGATTCCGGTTTGAGGGGAAAACAGAATTATTCAAATGTGTGTCTGCCATTTGCTGGAATTAAGGAGCTGAATACTATTTTTGAAGTGGGGAAAGCTTGATGACACTGGTTAATCAACTGTGTTCATTGTTGAACTGTGACCTGTCCTGATGGGCAGTCATTTATGCCAACATGGACGATTAGGGCTTCGGCTTTGTGATTAGCTGGCTGATAGATAAGCCAGTGCTGTACGTCATGGGTTGAAATTGCTGACACACAGATTTGAAACATGTTATAAGAGCGTAAGGCTAGTCTCTTGGGGTCCAGGTACTGCAAGAGAGAGTCACCAATTAAGAGAGCACAGACACTTGATCATTCACAGCTGTAGAACTTGAGATATCATGGGGAGAGAGTTTGGGTCTTGTAATATTGGATTGAGAGTTAACATTGTCTGCTTTAGCTTTCTGCTGATGTTGAGAATACATGTCACTGGATAATTTTTCACATAACTCGGTACTAGAAGTTTCTGGTGCGTTTCTAGAAGATACCATTTAAAGAGATGTGTGAAAGTCTTTTTTTTAAATGACTGGTGAGTTGATTTTAACGTGGTGACAGCCCTGATGTGGCCCTTTGCGGTCGGCTGGGCTATAAGCAGCATCACCTTATCTTACTCGCTGCTAGACAGAGGAGCAAAAACATTACTGACAGGAATGGAATAGTCGGTCGTAAGATGAGCAGATGAAACGTCATCGCGAACGCCAGGTTTTGCAGGAAGGGCTGCTGAATCAGAGACTGGGGCACTGGGTTTGTTGAATTCAGTGGGTATAGTGCCTTCATTAGCAGGCTCTGTGAGCGTGGGGGACTTGACAGGATGTGCAAAAGGCTCCCCACTCTCCGCACAGCTGCTGTCACTGCCATGAACAGTTGGTTGCTGAGCCGGCCGTGGGTTAGCAGGTTTGGCGAGAAGGCATTCCGTATTCTTCAGGAAGTGTGAGAAACGGACAAATGAAGTCTGTGTCGTCTGAGAAACCACTGACAAATGAGCAGGTTTAGCTGTGTCGTCTGCACTCCCATGAAACCACTTCTTCAAGGCTGAAAGGAATCTGCGTGATGGTGTCAACTGTTGACTTCGTGGATTTTTACTTGAGGACTCTGGTGGTGATGTTTCCTGCTCTGTGGCTGCTCTTAGCTCTCCACAGGGACTTGATCCATCCTGGGGGTCTGTCACCGCTGGTTCCCAGTGAGGGTCCATTGTGGAGGTGGTCGGGGACAAGGGGCCAAGGGGATGGACAAACGTAAGGGGGACGTGAAGAGTGGAGGAAGTCAAAGTGTCAAGGTCCATGTTCAGCAGAAATGCACTGACGATATGTTTGTTTTTCACACTCTTCAAGATCCCAGAGGGAGCAATCTCTTCTTTGAAACGAAAAAGACGTATGGTGGTTTTAGCTAGAGCAGTGGGAAGGTTGTGATCCAGTGTAAGGAAGGAAATGGTCATATCTGATCGTTTAGGTTGTAATCGGTCACTTGTAGTTTAAAGGAGCCGTCAGAAATAGCTGAGAAACGATATAGAACATTTCACTAAACACATAATTCCTGCACTCCGCGCCAAAAATGTGTTTGTATTATGTCAGCGGTGTAAAGAAGTTTCTTTTCGCTCGAAATGTCATTTTTTAATGTGCCTGTGGATTTTCGTTCATGGACATTTGTTCTGACATCATGCAGTTCAAAAGCACAGAATCACTCCACACGTACGCACATGTGTCAGCAGTGCCATACTCATTGACTTTACACACGGAGCATCTTTTCACAGAACAGTGTTCAACATTCAACGACGGTCATGGCAGGGCACAACTATTTTCTCAGGTACGCACGTGCACCACACTTTGCCGGGGATTTGAAAAGGGAATCGATTGATCGTTCACATCTTTGGTGCTAGTGCAGCTTATTGGCGCCTTCTCTCCCTCTGTCTCCTCTGCCTTTGTCTCTCCACCCTTCTTAGGTACCCTTTTGTTCGATAATCAATTTACTGGTATCGTTCAGGGGGTCGAGACACCCTGCCCGATCTCGTGACTGTGCCAGGCACAGGAGGAGGGGGGACTCCTCTTGGTACAGCAGGCACTGCTGCATGGGGGGCTGGTCTTGGAACAGCAGGCACTGCTGCACGGGGGCCTGGTCTTGGAACAGCAGGCACTGCTGCACGGGGGCCTGGTCTTCCCTTAGGCTTTGCTGGCGGGGGCATCACTACTTGAAGATAGGCTAGTTTTTTTTTCAAATGCTTCTAGGCCTGACAAGTTGAAGATGCTGTCTGGCCTAAGCGCAACGTGGTAAGGAGTTGATGTCCCTGGTAGGGCTTCCCATGTCAGACAGGCTAAGGGTGAGGATCCTGACTAATAGTAACCCGCCTTTCTCCTTTTCTTGTTTTCTGCCTTTCTTATTTGGGTCTTTTCTATCTTCGTCTCCCCCTTCAAGTCTTCTTTCAACACTCTCCTTTTCTCTGTGGTCTTCTTGAGGCCCACCGTGTTTGCCGTGCGGTGCGTCCTGTGATGGGGGAGAATAGGATCCTGGAGGTTGAGACCGCTGATGTGACTGCGGTGCATCAAGTCAACACACCTCTTTGGCCTGGACTTCCCCTAGACAGGTGGTCGAAGTGGCCCACTTCGATCAAGCGGCTGGTCGCGTGCATGCCCTAGCTCAGGCTAGAAGGCGGCGGCTCTCGGGTCAAACGGGTTTGGGAGCTTCTGTGGCAGGGATGCTTTCAGGCCTGTGTATATCTCCTTTGAAGTCCTGGTGCCCAGATATACTGGAATTCCGTATAAAATGGGCATCCCCCTTGTTGGGACTCGATGGATGGCGGGTGGGAATCAAAAGAGATGAATTCTAATGAATACACCATGGCACCAAAAACAAAAAAAAGACACAGGCAGGATTCAGAAAAAGAGACGGACACGGATTCGGAACATGAGACGAGAGTCCTTTCAGGCTTCTGGCCCAGCTGGCTGATTGTGGAGGGAGCAGATGAAGATAGACCTCTGTCAGGCCTGAGTCCTTTTGCGATTGCGAAGGGAATCAATGGCCTCAGCGGGAAGCCAAAGAGCGTCAAGAGACTGAGGAATGGGTCACTTCTGATTGAGTGCTCATCCAAGCTGCACTCCGAGATGCTGTTAAAATCAACAACGTTAGTGGATCGACCGATCAAAGTGTCTCCACACAAATCTCTGAACTCTTCGAAAGGAGTAATCCGGTGCAGAGATCTGAGAGGAGTGTCGGAGGCTGAAATCAAGTCAGAGCTGGCATCTCAAGGAGTGACCCACGTTCATCGTGTGCTTGTGCGTAAAGGCAATGACAGGATTCCAACTGACACCCTTTTCTTGACCTTCTGCTCTACTTCTCTCCGGAGTCGATTACGGTGGGCTACCTGAGAGTTTCAGTGTCACTGTACATCCCATCACTCTGCGCTGTTTCAAGTGCCAGAGGTACGGCCATGTGAGGGATAGATGTACGGAAGAAGAGGTGTGTGGTACCTGCTGCCAGCCAGTCCACCAGGGTGTGTGTGACAGTCCACCACTCTGTGCCAACTGTGGGCAAGCACCCATCATCATCGAAGACCTGTCCAAACTGGTTAAAGGAAAAGGAAATTCAGAGAATAAAGACTGAACAGCGAATCCCGTTTTTTGAGGCGAAAAAAAAAGATTGCTATGAAAAGTCAACCAACTGCTGGGCTCGTTTGCAGCTGCAGTAAAGAAGCCAACAACAGTCAGCATCGGAGTGCAGACGGTGGAGTCCTCGTTTGCCGAGAGAGAGCCAAAAACCAAGTCTGTAGCCTCAGGCAGAACCACTGCATGCGATGAACCCAGCAGTCATCGCCTTCAGATACGAGTCAGTCTTCAAAGCCTACTCCCGCCCCCAGACCACCAGGGGGCAAAAGACCTACAGGCACTTCAGAGCGGCAGAGAGTGGAAGTCGTTGAAGTACAAGACAAGACCACCCCCTCAAAATCCTCCAAAGGGCACCCTACAGCTGTCAACAAGGGAGCTGGCGTTCTGGAGGAAAGACCAAGTCGCCACCTAAAAAGAAAACGCCGAACAAAATTGTATCAGATCGAGAGAAAAAAGCGGAGAGAAATTTCAACAGATTTGCAGTTCTCTCGGATCCAGATGATGTTGATATGGAATAAAAGGAAGAATTACGAGATTTATTTTCTTTCACCATATTTCTTTTATGATGGACTCATCCACAATGGATTCAATCATACATTGGAATATCAGGGGACTGTCTTCCAATTATGAAGAATTGCAGCTGTTGTGCCGTGAGGCCAGGCCGATGCTAATTGCCCTCCAAGAAACTCTTCTCAAGTCTGACAAAAATTTTCACTTTCTGGCTACAGTTTTTTAAATCTACCTGCACAGTCTGTTGAACATGGTGCTTCTGGTGGAGTTGCCTTGTTCATTCACAACTCTGTTCTGTACAGCCCAGTTGCTCTGCAGACTCCGCTTCAGGCAGTGGCAGCTCGGGTTACTCTCCACAAAACAGTTACTGTCTGTAGTTTGTACTTATCTCCAAACATCTGCGTCACCAAACAGGACCTCATTTCACTCTTGGAGCAGCTTCCTCGACCCTTCCTGCTGTTGGGTGATCTGAATGGCCACTCTCCTCTATGGGGAGTGAGAGATCTTCACCACGGGGTCTGCTTTTAGAGGAAGTGTTTTCGGAGCTTGATCTGTGTGTCTTGAACAGGAAATCACCAACTTACTTTCACTCCGCTAATGGCACCACATCTTGTCTGGATCTTTCTGTCTGTGATCCATCTTGTTTTGGGATTTTGTTTGGGAGGTTGATGAGGACCTGCATGGTAGTGACCACTTTCCTGTGTTGCTTCGGTGTACGAATGCAGAGAGCGAGTCTTTGCCAGAACGCCTCAATTTCAACAAAGCAGATTGGGACCTCTTTGCCACTAAGTTTCTTATGGATCTGGAAGAGGACAAGATCCTGCAAAGTGACGATCCGGCAGGAAGTCTTTCAGAGATTCATACTGAATTGCGCAAAGTCAACCATCCAGACATCTTCCAAGAAGCCCGTAATGCCAAAAGTTCCTTGGTTCAATTCTGAGTGCAAAGAAATTAACAAAACCCGTAAAAGAGCTCAACGTAGGGTTCTTGCAGACCCTCGATGCCCAACGTCCGAGCGAGCATCAGAAACTGAGGGCCAAATCGAAACACATATATAAGACCAGTAAGCGAGCGATTATCTTGGAGACAGTTTTGCTCAAGTCTCACATCCAAAACTTCGAAGAAAAAAGTGTGGAAAATCATCAAGAAAATTAAAGGGAAGAACACCTGCCCCACTGTGAACCACCTCAAGTTTTCTGATTCTTTAATAACAGAGAAAAAAGCAGTTGCTAATCTGCTTGCTTCAACCATGAAAAGAATTCCTCCTCTTCTAACAAGTCAGCCAGTTTTGTCAAAAACAAAGCCCTTAAAGAAAAATCACCCTGCAACTTTTCGTCAGACAACGTGGAAGACTACAATCTTCCTTTCACTTTAAATGAATTGAAATCCGCCTTACTTTCTTGCAACGATTCCTCTCCGGGTATAGATGAAATCCATTATAAACTTTTGAAACATCTTCCGCAAAAAGGTCTGCACATCCTGCTACATGTATACAACCATGTATGGACTACTGGATTCTTTCCACACATCTTGGCGAAAAAGCCCTCATCATTCCTATTCCCAAACCTGGAAAAGATCTCTCCAACCCGTCAAACTACCGTCCAATAGCTTTGACCAGCTGTGTCTGTAAACTGATGGAGAAAATGGTCAACGCTAGACTCACTCATGTGGAAACTTGAAACCGACGGCCTTTGGCGAAAGAACAGTGTGGTTTCCGTAAACATCATACTACAGTGGACCATTTGATTCGTCTGGAATCTACGCTTCGGAACGCCTTTCTGAACAAACACCACGCAGTGGCTATATTCTTCGACTTGGAGAAAGCCTACGATACCACCTGGAAAGCTGGAATTCTTCATGATCTCCATGATCTTGGTTTCGGGGTCATCTTCCACTTTTCATTCAAAATTTTTTGGCAGACCGACAGTTTCAGGTCCGGGTTGGCACCACTCTCTGATGATGTTCATGAGCAGGAGTTGGGTGTTCCACAAGGGAGCATACTGTCTCCGGCCCTATTCAGCATCAAGATTAACAACATTGTCAAGTCAGTTCAGCAGGGTTCAGACTGCTCATTGTTTGTGGATGATTTTGCTGTCTATGCAACTGGAAGCCTGTACCCGAGTGTCCAGCGCAGGCTCCAGCTTTGTGTGGATAAAATTCATCAATGGGCGGATGAAAACGGCTTTACTTTCTCTCCTACGAAGACACAGTGCATTCACTTCCATAATTTTCGTCAGTTTTTTCCAGATCCTGAAATCAAAATAGGGAAATCTCCCATTCCAGCTGTCACAGAGGCCAAATTCCTTGGAGTTATTTTCGACCAAAAACTCAACTTTCTCAGCCATATTAAACACCAAAACCTCTTGCCAGAAAGCTCTGAATATTCTGCGGGTCGTAGCACACACTGACTGGGGCGCTGATAAGAAAACTTTGCTGCACCTCTACAGAGCCTTGGTCCGTTCCAAACTGGACTATGGTTGTGCTGTGTACGGCTCTGCCAGACCGTCGTATCTAAAACTCTTGGACCCTATCCACCATCAAGGGCTTCGTCTCTGTCTTGGAGCATTCCGCACCACCCCTGTGTACAGCCTGTACGCAGAGGCAGGTGAACCTTCACTCCAACCGCAGGCTGAAACTGTCTTTGAATTACTACAGACTGTTCTCCGAACCTGAAAACCCTGCCTATGACTGTGTCTTTGACCCTCAGTTTCAAAGCAAATTTGACAAACAACCCTAACTGTATTCCGCCGTTTTGGTCTTCGTATGCAGCCTCACGCACGGAATGCAGGTCTAGACCTAGGAGTTGTGTCCGATTTTTCCAAGTTTCCGGATCAACCTCCGTGGACCTTTTTCACACCAGAGATTCGTTTTGATCTTGCAGCTTTTCGCAAAGAGTCCACCAGCTCTCTAGCATACAAGGCTTTGTATGCTGACCTCTGTTCGAAATTCTCATCCTATCAGAAAATTTTCACTGACGGTTCCAAGTCTGAAGATGGAGTGGCCTGTGCAGCCTACTGCCCTGGTGCTCCTTCTCAAATACTGTTAGAACATATTCCTTCAGACGCTTCTGCTTACTCTGCTGAAGTTACAGCTCTGGTTCTGGCACTACGGATAATCTCCCAATCTACGAAGAGGGACTTTCTGGTTTTGTCGGATTCACTGTCGGCTTTGGAGGCCATAGCTGGCCGCAACCTTCAGCACCCCGAACTTTTACACTTTTTTGAACTTTTTTACAAGTTGACAGCGGAGGGTTACAACATTCTTCTGGCTTGGGTTCCTGGTCATGTTGGCATCGGAGGGAACGAAATGGTGGATCGTTTGGCCAAGAATGCCACACGAGAGAAACTGTCAAACACACCTATCCCCTGCTCAGATTTGAAACCCAAAATTAACGATTATGTCAGAGACCTCTGGCAGGAGGATTGGAATACACAGACGGATAACAAACTCTTTCAGATCCGTCCAAACCTAAAGGAGTTCCTCCCATCTTCGTCTGGTGGTCGTAAAGAAGAAACAGTTCTGTGCCGGCTGCACACCGGCCATTCGTATTTTACCCATTTCTACCTTTTAAAGAGTGAAGAAGCTCCTTGGTGCATTCCGTGTCATGTGCCACTCACAATGAAACATATTCTTTTAGAGTGTTGGGATTTGCACGATGTGAGACACAAACATTTTACAGCAGATTCCATGAAAACCTTGTTCAGAGATGTTCCGCCTGACGCGATCTTTGAGTTCTTGAAAGAGGTACATTATCTTATCTTATCTTTTAGACGATGTCTTTTAAAGAATTGTGTGGATGAATGACCTGTGAGTTGATTTTAACGTGGTGACAGCCCTGATATGGCCCTTTGCGGTCGGCTGGGCTATAAGCAACATTATCTTATCTTATCTTATCTTATCTCCTGCGCATGACGGATCCCAACAGGTTCCCCTGAACACCGCTGAAGTGACTCGGCTGCAGTGCAGCGTCTCCTCTGGCTGGTGGTGGTCTCATGACGACATGGACTGCTCCCTGTGAATTGCCGGTCGTCGCTACCGTGAGGAGACCAGCCAGGATGTGGCTGTGGACTGGGGTGGGGTTGGGGGGGGGGGGGGATGAGAAGCGAGGATGCAATGGCACTGCGGCGTAGCAGAAGACGCGAGAGAAAACTAGGTCACTCGGATGACATTGTGTACCGGCAGGTCACATTATTCACGTCTTCTGTACAACAGCACATTTGTGAACGTACGATTTTTGTCAGGGCTGATTTGTCACTGGTGTTAGGTGATTTAGGGGGTGGAATGTACAACAAAGTGCTGCGCCTAACTGACGATAAAAAGCGTGCTGGGATTTCTCTCTCTCTCTCTCTCTCTCTCTCTCTCTCTCTCTCTCACACAAGGAGTACATGTGCCGATATACTGTTTTAGCACAAAAAAGTAAATGTTCACAATGTTTAAAAATTAAAGCATCATCTTATTACTTGGATATCGTAAGATGCTGTTGAACAATTTTGTAGTGGGGTAAAACAAGGTCAGGCTAACAATTCCTCCATCATTAAATGAATGACTTGGTAAAATTTTTTTAAAAAGGAGAAAAAGGTGTTCGTGTGGGAGAGGGGGAGGGGGGGGGACAGGGGAAGACAGGAAATGGTGTGTGTGTGTGGAGGGGGGGAGGGGGGAGAGAAGTGTGAAAAGGCTATGATTCGTAATAATATTGATAAGTGAACCAAAAGCCTTTAATCAGCTGCAGCAGAACATTATACATACAACCAAACAACAACAACAAAACCATCTTGCAGACTAATCGGAAAGGCATACTGAACAACAACCAAGAATAGACCAGATATGATCACTATTATTATTATTATTATTATTATATATAGTCGTTGTAGTTGTAGCAGCAGCACCAGCACCTGTAGTAATAATAGTTCTGTTGATATGAATGGTATTATTAATCTGTCATTATTATTACTGCCGTGTTTCATGTTGACATTTTGGTTCTTTTGTTTTAAAGTAGGTTTATATAGTGGAACACTGCTTGAGACGCTGAGCACTGTGTGAAAACTTTAATTAAGGTTTAGTGATAAAGCCTCTCTCTCTCTCTCTCTCCCTCTCTCTCTTCCTCTCTCTCTCTCTCTCTCTCCTCTCTCTCTAACCATCCCTTCCCACCCACCCACCACCTCTTATCTCCCTATCAGCCCCCCCCCCCCCCCCCATCCCCACACACACTTCCCTCATTCGTCATCCATTCGTGCAGAAACCTTGTGTAACGAATAGAGAAAAAAAAGAAAGAAAAAGTGTGTGCGCGTGCGCGCGCGCGCGTGTGTGTGTGTGTGTGTGTGTGTGTGTGTGTGTTGTAAGACAAAATACACCATTTAAGCACAGATTCAATCCACATTTGATAGAAATGAAAAGGCATTCAGGGGAGACGTGTCAAAGCGTGAATTCTAAAGGATACACACTTTTCTGTCGATTCTTTGTATATTTGTCTTTCTCCTCACCTTCGGCGTATTCTTCTTGTCTCTCTCTCTCTCTCTCTCTCTCTCTCTCTCTCTCTCTCACACACACACACACACACACACACTTTCTTCTTCTTCTTCTTCGTCGTCGTCGTCGTCTTCTTCTTCCTCCCCTGTTCAGTTCCGTTTGCTGCCATCTTTCTTTCACCTGTCGTATCTCTCTTTCCTGCTTTCATTTGTTTTTTTTTTTCTTTTATGGATAAATTTGAGTTGTAAGGAGCATAGGTTGTTATGCATGGCCGCTGAATGTTAAAAGAGTTGAGAAAAACAAGATGAATAGAAACCCAGACAAAATCGAACACACAGACACCCTAACACACACACACACACACACACACACACACACACACACACACACACACACTCGCACGCACACACACATACACACACGCGCGCGCACACACACACACACACACACACACACACACACACACACACACACACAACAGGGAGAGAAAGAGGTATGGCATGTTTTGTTACAGTTCCTGTGGAAGCCTTCTCCATGCAAAAACTAAGATTTCATATAAGGTTTAATGGACGGCGAGAACTGGCTTTAATCTTCACTTCTTTTGAAGAAAGTCTTTCATCTCCGTCATTTTCCTGTGTCTCTTTGTCCATCTCCGTCTCTCTGCTCTGGCTCCGTCTCCATGTATACACGCGCACATACACACACACGCGCGCGCGCGGGTACACACACACACACAGTAGTTTCTCTCTGTATGCACACACGCACGCACACACGCACACACACACATATATATATATATATATATGTGCGCGCGCGTGCGTGCATACAAAGAGAAACTACTCTGTGTGTGTTGTGTACCCGCGCGCGCGCGTGTGTATGTGCGCGCGTGCGCATGTATACAGGGAGACGGAGCCAGAGCAGAGAGACGGAGATGGACAAAGAGAAAAAAGTGAACGTTTTTCATCATCAAAAAGTGTATTCGATTCCAAGAAATTGTGCCTGTGGCAGCCATGAAGGGTAGATTATGATATATCAAATGTCTTGAAATCCCCTCCTTCCAACATTTTGTTCAAACCTCCGCTTCCTCCTTCCCTCCCCTTCCCCTCTCTCTCTCTCTCTCTGAGTGAATGAGTGTGTGTGTGTGTGTGTATGGGCGCGCGCGCGCGCGCGCGCGTCAGAGAGAGACAGACAGAAAGGCAGAGAGAGAGAGAGAGTTTTCCGTTCATGCCTACGTGCTTAATATTGTGTGTGTGTGTGTCTGACTCTGTGTGTGTGTGTGTGTGTGCGTTGTGTCAGACTTGCTAGACTCGCCTCTGTAGTCTCAGAAATTAAGTGAAAGCAACAGGTTACTGCAGGCGTTGTGTTGTTAGCATCTCTTGATTCATTTTCTGACATTTGACTTGATTCCGTTTCAGTTTATCTGGTATTGTTTCCCAGTTAAGAGAGAGTTAATATAACATCTCACCACTTCAGACTCTAGTTTGATTCTGTCTGTCTGTGTCACTGTTTCACTTCTTTGTCTGATTGTCTGTAGCGCTCTTTCATATTAAACAAAGAAAATGACAATGTCCGCTTGTCTTTGTTCCTCCACCCCCCCCCCCCCCCTTTTTTTTTATTTTACTTAAAACACACACACGCATACACACACACACACACTCGCACGCACACACACATACACACACGCGCGCGCGCACACACACACGCACACACACAAGCAAACACACACGTACATACGCATACCCACACATACACACAAATACAAAATCAAGACAGACACTACATTTGCAGACAGACAGACAAGCACACATACGCACAACACATACACACTATACACGAATACAGAAGAAAACATATATACATACACCCATGCGCGCGCGCGCACGCACACACACCCCGTAAACACGCGCGCGCGCACACACACACACACACACACACGCGCGCGCGCGCGCGTGCTTACGTACACTTAAATAATCACAAGCACACTCTCTAATATATGCTCACAAAACACATGCTTTTCTTTGAGAAGTTGGCATTTCTCAAACATCACTAAGTTAATCTTTAGGATTGTCAAGGGAGTCAACACAGACACAAAGAAACACACACACACACACACAATCAGCCGTGTCTCCCTGATGAGTCCGATCCAGCGAACGAAAGGCCTAGAAGCAGGCAATACAAATAGATGTGCCTTCGAGAGGGATTATGATGGTTCCCTTAGGCAGCTAGTGAAGGGTTTCTCATATTTATAATATATTTCACCCCCCCCCCCCCCCCCCCCATTTTCTTCATCTTTATCCTTTTCTTTGTCTCTCTAAAAGTTCAAATCTTGCCAAGTCATTACTATAACGACTGAAGAATTGTTAGCCTGCACTTGTTTTCCCCCACTATTTAATTGTTCAGCATTATATTGTTTGGTCAATCAGTGGGAGTTTGCATCTTAGGAAATACAAGGAAAGGTTGTTCTGTACAATTCTTAGCCGCTGACAATGCTTGGGTTATTGAACAGCAGAGGTGACCACTCAGACTGTTCCAAATCTTTTGATCTCCTTGCATCCTTAAATAGATCCTCAAGCATAGGCTCAAAGACTGTTCCCTACATTTTGTGCTGTTTGAATAATGCTTTTAGCTTTTCAGCAACTTTTTTTCCTCTCCACACTTTCTTTTTCTTCCATTTACTACCCTTCGCTGGCTGCTTTGGGGTGCTGTTAGATTCTTTTTTGAACCCTTGGCGGTGAGAACACCACAGAATTATGGACTGTGGTGTGTCTCTTATTGACACCAAGAGCACACCGCCGATCAGCCGTGTCTCCTTGATGAGTCCGATCCAGCGAACGAAAAGCCTAGGAGCAGGCAATATAAATGGGTGTCTTCGAGAGGGATTACTAAAGAGCAGAGCAGGCAATATAAATGGGTGTGTTTTCGAGAGGGATTACGAAAGTTACCTCAAGCAGCTAGTGAAGGGTTTTTCATATCTATAATATATACCCCCATTTTCTTCATATTCAACCTTTTTTCTCTCTCTCTCTTAACGTTCGAATTTTTTGCCAAGTCATTACTATAACGACTGAAGAATTGTTAGCCTGCACTTGTTTTTCCCCCACTGCTTAATTGTCCATCATTATATATATATATATGTGTGTGTGTGTGTGTAAATAAAAAAGAGAAAGCCCAAAGACGAACACACACGTGTACTTAAATCGATTTTCTTCGATCTGGCAATTCAACCATAAACTTACCAACCAAGCGAAAATAGATCAACAACCAGGTACATCATGTCACGAGAGAAGGCAACCTCAACGAACAAAGCTGCCGTATTATATAAAGCACATCACAACCCGCTTCTCCCTTCGTCCCCACACATCTTTCACCTGTCCACCTCTGCACTTTCTTTCTAACCATCCTTTTGAAAACCAACTCCCTGCTGTCTCTTAATTTCCCATTCCTTGCATATCACGGAGCCGATGGAGGACATTTAATGACAATGAATACTTAATATAGCGCCTATTCTCGGCTAGAGACCAAGCTCTGAGCGCTTTACAATCAACACTCGTTTACATAACGGGCTGCCTATCTGGGTAGTGCCGACTGAAGAGCTGCCAGCTGGCGCTTCATTCAGTCGTTTCCCGTGTCATCCAGTCAGTATCGTTCAATATCGATCACTCATTTTCCTCACTTCCTTCTTTCCGTTCCTCACTCAGGGTGCATGCTATGTGTAACGTGTCATCCATACCAACGGCCAAACTGGCCTACTCTTCCGAATGTTGGTGATGGGATTTTACGTGTGTGCAAGATGCTATGCGTGCGTTCACACACGTAACCTCGGTTTTATAGTCCCATTCGAAGGACTGTATGGGAAATACTGTATGGGAAATGGAGTCAGAACCAATGTGAACTCCGAGGGAAAAATCCCCCTGTACCAAAACGTCCCGGCGGAGGAAACCGCAACCCCAGGATCACCAGATTACGAGTCAGGCGCTCTACCAACTGAGCTATTCCGGCTACCTACTGAATGATCAGTCGGCCAGTGTGGAACAACCGTTTCCTGGTAGCTTCTTTCAACTCCAGCTAAGAGTTCACGGCTGGAGGTTTCTTTTTCTTTTGTTTTGTTTCATTACTGTTAACGTTTTCTTGTATCTCCTGGACAGTTGTCTGTCTTTGTTCTTTGATTCTTCTGTTTCTCTAAGGCATATATCATTATCCTGATGGCCCATTGCTTTAGATTTTTATCGTTTTTTTTTTCTTCATCGTTTCTTGATTTTTTTTTCTCTCATTTTGTTTTTTTTTTCTTTTAATTTTTTTTTATTCTCTTGCTTTTCTTTCTTTCCTCCTCCTTTTTTTCTTTCCTTTCTTTCGTCTTTCTTTCCTTTCTTTTTCTTTCTTTCTGTAATCATTTTCCTTCTTTATTTTTTTTCTTGATAATGATATGCCTTTAGTTTTTTTTTCCTTTGTACTATATGATCGTTTTAATTTCTCTCTTTCTTTATTGCCATGTTTCTGATTTTTTTTTAAAAAATAATTTTTTTTTTGTCTTGCTTTCCTTTTTTTCTTTCTTTCAAACAACCGTATAGTATTCAGATTTTTTTTCTTATTCCATCTACATCTGTTATCAACAAGACAACTCACAACAAACAACAAAAAGCCATCATCACCATCAAGAGGACAAGGTAACGAGAATCAAAACAACACCAACAAAACATCGGGTAACAAACCATCCCTCGCCCCCGCCCCCCCCCCCCCCCCCCCCCCCCCCCCCCCCCCCCCCCCCCCCCCCCCCCCCCACACACCACACACACAAATGAAATAAAATAAAATAAAGCTGTACAAAACAAGGAGCATAGCAACAACATGACACGAAACGTCACGACACGAACACTCAAAACGACTCGGTAACTGTCAGAGGCCCACTCACATCCCCCCTCACCGAACTACTAGTCCAATTTCACATGCAGGTACGCACACACACGCACGCACACACACACACACACACACACACACACACACACACACACACACACACACACACACACACAGAGACCACCTTCGCATTTCTCTTCCTCCTTCTAAGCGTCCCACGAAGCAGATTCTCCATTGTCTGCCCATTTCCCATTTCTCTCACACATCACAGGACCTGGCTGGAAATGGTCAGACACTGAAAGAAACAGACCGCCGTCTGGAACAATCATTTCCTGGAAGCAGAAAATTCGCTCTGAGTGTGTGTGTGTGTGTGTGTGTGTGTGTGTGTGTGTGTGCGTGCGTGTGTGTGTGTTTAAATTAATCACTTGTTCACTTATTTCTTTCTCTGCTTCAGCTTCTTCGTGGTCTACTTGTTCTTGTTCTCCTTCTACTCATAAATCATTCTCAAAATTCAATTGGTATTCTATTGAAGGAAACTGGTGAGGGTAATCGTCCTGATGTCTTGTTGTGGAGAGTGCAGGCCACAATGTCGGTGTTTTTTGCAGGGTTGATGGACGATCCGGTTAAAACAAAGCAAAAGAAAACGTACAACATGTAAAAACATACACGACGCAACACAATGCAAAACAACGGATATACAACTTAAAACCAAAAAAAAACGTGACACTGCCTCACAAGCATCAAACTCCCCTGCAACCACCTTCCCCTTCTCTTCCTCTTCCCCTTTTAAGTATCCTGTGTAGAAGACTTCCTGCTGCATGCTCATCTCCCCCATTCCTATCACCTCACAGGGCCAGGCTGAAAATAGAGGACAGACTTTGGCAGACCAGACTGCCAGACTGTAACAGTCTTTTCTGGCAGCTCTTGTCAACTGCAGGTAGAGAGAGCTGCAGACTCCTCCCTGTACTTACTTTGTTTATTTTCGCCGTTTCTCCATGTCTTTTCTCAAAACCGGTATTATTTGGATGGCATTCTCTTGATGATTTTTGTTCTGGATAATTTCTTTCTAATTTGGTTTGCTTGTTGGTTTTTTCTCTTTTTTTTTTCTTTTTTTTAAACTCTTTTTTTTTCTTTTTTTTTTCTCTTCGTTTCTTCTGATCTTTCTGTAATTCTATCTTCCTTTCTTTCTATCCACCCTCCTTTTCTGCCTATCTGTCTAACCTTCTTCCTTTACTCTTTTTGTTCTGCATTTTGTTGTTGTTGTGTTGTTGTTGTCTTTTTGCTTTGTCCTTTCCTTATCTTCCGTTTTTCTTTTGGACAACAGCACGCTCAGATTTCTTTTTTCCTTATTTCAACAATTCTAAATCAACAACACATAGGGCAAACTGCAGAGAGCATTGCATCGTAAAACAAAGCAGCACACAAAACAAATCCATAAAAAAACAGACATGCAGCAAAATGAACCACAACACAACCCAAAACACCACTGACATCTCAAAACGAAACATCAAAGTCGCTGCCCTATAAACCCTCTTACTCTTTCCTTCTCCCCACTCCCCCTCTTAGCGTCCTGTGGAGCAGGCGGCCTGCTGTCTTCCAGTGACCCATTTAACTCACATTGCAGGGGCCGGCTGAAACTGGACAGGTACTGAAGCTCAGACTGGCTATTTCTTGGAACTACTTCAAGACTGGGTAGAAAATATTTTGTTTTTCCTTCGCATATTCATGCCGGTCCTGTCTCTCTATCCTTTTTTGTTTGTTTGTTTGTTTTCTAACCAGCATCATTGTGAATGCCCATTGCTTTTGTATTTCCTTGTTCTGTGTTTTCTTTATTTCACTCTTCGTTTGATTCTGTCTTTCTTTTTTTTTTTTTTTTTTTTTTTTTCTTTCTTTCTTTCTTTCTCTCTAGCTTTCATTCATTTTTTCTTTTTCATTCTTTCTTTCTGTGTATTCCTTTCTTCTTTCTTGATGTAAATCCTTATGAATTTTTTTTTTTCGTTGTTTCAATCTACCTTTGTTTTCCATGTCTTTCCTTCTTTAAAAAAAAATCTTTCCTTTCTTTCATTCATTTGCTCTTAAATTGTTTGTTCGCCTTTTTTTTTCTCTC
>JADBJO010008892.1:55000-60000 GCA_016801955.1 Conus betulinus | reverse complement strand
TCAAAGTTAAAACATTGTAGTAAAAATGGCTTGGATGGAGGGGTGGGGGGTGGGATCCTTCACACACACACACACACACACACACACACACACACACACACACACACACACACACACACACACACACACACACAGAGACAGAGAGAGAGAGAGAGAGACACAAAAAAACAAAACTAAGCACCGAAAAGCAACCTAGATCGGCACTGAAACGTCACAAAAACGAACACTGCAAAACAAACTGCGTACAACATGGAGTAAACAGCAAGACGCAAAAGAATGCAAACAATTCCAAAAAAAAAACGATACTGACACTGCCTTGTAAGTATCTAATCTCCCACCCCACCCCCAACTCCTCCCTCCCTCCTCCCTCCCTCTTCCCACTCTCCCTCTGACAGTCTTGTGAAATGGACTTCCAGTTGTCTGCCCTTTGCCCATTTCTTACATATCACAGGACTTGGCTGAAAATGGATGACAGACACTGAAAGACCAAACTACCAGTCTGGAACAATGGTTTCATAGGGGCTCTTTCAGCTCCAGTCACAGAATTAGATGGTTTGTGTGTTTGTTTTGTCTGCTTGCTTTTTTTTTTTCTTTGTTTTTCACTTTAAATGTGGCACACATCTCTGTCCGTATTCTCTGGGCTCTATACTTTTTTTTTTCTTTATTCTCAATTCAAGTTCTACATTATCATGGCCTTATGCTCTTGATATTTTGCGTTTCGGATTTTTTCTTTCACTTTTCAATTCCTTTTTTTTGTTTACTTCGTGCTCTCTTTATTTCTTACTTTTGTTCTTTCTTCCTTTCTTTCTTTCGTTCTTCCTTCCTTCCCTTCCTTCCTTTCTTTCTTTCTTTTTTCCCCTTTCTCTTCTGTCTGTCTCTCTTCTTGTATTGTCTTTTTCATGTCAGTATTCATTCTGTATTTTACCTTGCTTTTTTTTTCTTTCTTGCTACGCACCTCTCTTCTCCGTCTTTCTCTCTCTCTCTCTCTCTCTCTCCCCCCCCCCCCCCTTTTTTTTTTTCTTCTGTGTTTTTTTTTTTCCTGTCAATCAGGTGTTTCGTTATGTCTCCCGTTTTCTGTTATTCGTTCTTTTCTTTTTTTCTTTAAAACAACCACATACTTTTTTACTACAGAATTCCATGTGTTTCTTTTGACAACAATACAGCTCAAAACAGCAGAAAGCAAGGAAAAAAACAAACAAACAAAAAACAACAACAGCAACACAACAAAAACCCAGAACGTGAGACAAGAAAAGCGAGGGGAAAAATCTCGAAACAAACATAACAGCACCGAACAATACGTTATAACACACGACAGTACAAAACAAGCAACATGCAAAACTACAAAGCAAAACGATGCGACAGGAAACTTAACAGACAGGGGAGAGAACTTGTCCCTGGCCTACACACATGCAAGCTTTCCCTCTTTCCATGCTGACTGTTGACACATCTCTTTCTCTCTGTCTGTCTCTCTTCTCTCTCTTCTCTCTCTCTCTCTCTCTCTCTCTCTCTCTCTGTCTGTCTTTCTCTCCCCTCCCTGTCTCTGTCTGTCTGTCTGCTGTCTGTCTGTCTCTCTCTCCCTCACACACACACACACACACACACACACACACACACACACACACACACACACACACATACAGGCTGTAGCAGAAAATGGAGGTCAAGACACTGAAAGACCCGACTGTCGGGCCACTCTGGAACAATGGTTTCGCGGGAGCTCTTTTAAGTTCAAGACAGAATTTCAGACCCTGTGTCTTCCCCCCCCCCCCCCCCCCCCCCCCCCCCCCCCCCCCCCCCCGCCCGCACCCCTCCATCCCCTTACTTTCAATTTTCAGTTTTCCTATGTCTTTTGTCAACACCTGTATTATTTTGATTAATCGCCGCTCCTGATAGTCCTTGTCCTTTTTGCTGTGGATTCTTTATATTTGTGTTTCTTTGTCTGTTTTTTTTTTCCCTTCGTTCTTTCCTTCCATGCTTTCTTTATTTCATTTTTTTCTATTTAGCTTTCTTTTTCGTGTTTGTTTCCGTCTTCAGAGAGAGAGAGAGAGAGGGTACAGAGAGAGCGAGCGAGCGAGAGAGAGAGAGAGAGAGAGAGAGAGAGAGGGAGGCACACACACACACACACACACACACGCACGCACGCGCACGCACGCACGCACGCACACACACACACACACACACACACACACACACACACACACACACACACACACACACACACTGATGAAGAGATACTACAGGAAAACAAAAGAGCAGCCGAAGACAAACCAGCACAAAATGAAACGGGACAAAACGAGCTTCATGCAACAACCTGAACAGAAATAATCACGGATTAAAATAGACAATTCTAGATACAGCAGAAATCATCACTACCCTAAAAGCCTCCACCCCCACACCTGCGTTCCGCCAGCCTCTTCTCTAAGCTCCCAGCTCCACTTCAAAGAGTCCAGTGGAGCAGAAATCCTAATGCTCATTTCTCCATCCATCACAGAACCTGGCTGAAAATGGAGGATGTACACTGAAAGAACAGCCCACCAGGCTGGAACAATCGTTTCCTGTGAGCTCTTTCAATTACAGGTAGGTTGGTGGTGGTGGTGGTGGTGGTGGGTGGGGTGTGTGTGTGGGGGGGGGGGGGGGGGGGGGGGGGGGGGCTTTTTCTTTTTCTGTGTGCATCTCTGTCAGTTTTATTTATGTTCTTTGAGATTTTTTTTATGCTTTACAGCGGTCTGAAACCCCGCTGTTGATGCAGCATATTCTTAACTTTTTTTTTAAAAAACTTTTTCACTGTCTTCCTTTTTTTTTTTATTCCTAATTTCTTTCTGTGTGCTCTTATAACTTTCATGTCTTTGTTTTTCGTTATATTGATCTGTCATTCATTTTGAGCATGATTCTTTTGTGTCTTTTTTTCTTTTCTGTTTTTTTTTTTCTCTTTGTCTCTGTTTTTCCTTAATTTCTTTCTATCTATTTTCATTTCCTTTTTTTTCTCTTTTTTTTTTTTTTCTTTTTTTTTTTTTCAAAGATACCTTCTTTTTATTTTGAGGTACATACATTTTTTAAATTACCAACGCAATTAAAACAATAACAAAAATAACAGAACGACACAAAACCAAAGCATAAGAACATCTAATTACATTGCAGAACGTGAAGTCACGATAGAGCACAAAACCAAAACGTCACAAAACACAACCACCAGCCCAAATCAAGCATGATCCAACAACCTGAAACAAAAACTACTCCACACACAACAGAGCAAGACAAGACAAAAAAATATTGTTAGAGCCCTGTAAAGCATCTGAACACTCCCCACCCCCATCCCCCGTCCCCCCCTCCCATCCTCCACTCTACACTCTCCTCCTAAGAGTCCTGCAAAAGCAGACCTCCTGCTGTCCCCCCCCGATTTCCCTATTTCTCTCACATCACAGGACCAGGCTGGAAATAGACGATGGCCACTGAAAGACCAGACTGCCAATGTGCAACAATCATTTCCTGGATGCTCTTTCAACCACAGATAGAGGGCATGAAGGTTTTTTTTTCTTTTTTTTGTTGTTTTTCTTTTTTGTGTGCTTTTTTTTCATTTACGTTTTACTGTTCTTCTGTTCTATTCCTGTTAGTTCTATTTTCAGGTAGTGTTCGTATCCTAAAATCACCGCTGTCCTGACAGTCCCTTGCTTTTGATAATGTAACTCTGTTTTTTTATTTCTCTCTCTCTGCAGTCCCAGTTTCTTCAGGCCTTTCTTTCTCTCTCTCTCGTTCTTTCCATCCATCCATCCATCCATCCATCCATCCTTCCTTCCTTCCTTCCTTCCTTCCTTCCTTCCTTCATGTAATCATTCATTTATTCATTTGATAACTCATTCCTTTTTATCATGATTTCCATCCGTCATTTGTTTTTCTTGGGATCTTTGGTGTGCATTTTCCTTGTTCATACTGCTCATTCTTATTGTTTCTGTTTAGTGATTTTTGTTTCGTTTACCCTTTTTCTGTTCTTTTACTTCATCTTTTTTTCTTTACTCTTTCTTCCTCTTGTCTCTTTTATTTCTTAGTAATAAACCATTAACTGTTTTTTTTTTTCATTTTAGAGTCGAGCTATTTTTTCTTACTCTGTCGTTCACACTGTTTTACACACACACACACACACACACACACACACACACACACACCACACACACACACACCACCACCACCACCACCACCACCACTACCATCATCACCAATACCACCACCATCATCACCAATACCACCACGACATTAGAACACAAAATAACGGCACCAAACAAACGTTCAAAGAAAAACATAACTGGCCCTTCCAAAGGGTTCAACTACCACCAAAAGGTTTTTATAAACTTTATTATTGTTTCATTTTTACACACAAACCCTGCAGTCAACTTTTTGTATCTTCCATAATTGACATAAGACAAATACGAAACTAAAAACGCGTTATGAAATGACACCGATGAAGCAACACCACCTAAAACCACAACAAAAGAAAACAAGAACAGAAAACTCGGAACACGACAACAAAAAATCCCACAAGTCAAAAAGCCTTGTAAACATCAAACACCTTGGCTTCCCTCTACTCTCCTCCCCGCCCCCCCCCCCCCCCCTCCCCCCTCCCTTTGTGTTGTCAGGACAGGAATTTCCGGCTATTTGCTGATTACTGCTGTCTCTTACGTCACAATAAACCTGATGGAAATGGATGGTAGGTATAGATTCCAAAGGGAGAGAATGCCAATAGGGACAACCATTTCCTGATAAGTTTTTCACGGCGTTTTTTTTTTCCCCCCCATTTGTTATCCGTTTTGACTCTTGGCATTTCCTTTTCTGCTGCATTGTTTAATATTTTAATTGCGTTTCTTTCTTCTTTTAAAAGTTCCTTCTTTCCTTTGGACTTCGTTTCTCTCTCTCTAATATTTGTTCTAAACCTTTTTTTTTTTTTTTTTTTTACAGATACCAAACATTCTTTTGATGAAGAACAACAACCAGAAAGAAAGAAAGGAAAA
>JADBJO010008892.1:47500-50000 GCA_016801955.1 Conus betulinus | reverse complement strand
CTGCCCAACAAGAATGCCCAGTAAAAAGGGAATCTGGGAGACTCACATAGTCATACTGGGGCCACAGATTGCCACCAAGATGCCCAGCAAAGATCGCCCATCAAGAACACCCAGCAAAGATTGCCCATTAAGAGTACCCACCAAAGATTGCCCACAAGATTGCCCAGCAAGGATTACCCACTAGATATGCCCTGAGAAAAAAAAAGAACTCGGGGGCTATACATTATCACAATAACGTGCCACAAAGACCGACCACGAAGAGTGCACAGCGTTTAACTGCCCACGAAAACACCCGGAGCAAAAGGAACTCAGGAGACTTCTCCAAACCTTCTCTCTCCCCCATCAACCCAGAAAAACCTCTCAAAACTCACCGGGATGGGAATCGAAGGAAGTAAGTAAGGGGGGGGGGGGGGGGGGGGGGGGGGGGGGGGGGGGGTAGGGGGGGGGGGGGGGGGGGGGGGGGGAGGGGGGGGGGGGGGGGGGGGTTGTGCGGGAGTCAGTTTTGAGCGTGTCAAAGAGTTTTGCCGAGTTTTTTTTTTTTTTTCAAATAAAAAAGCCCTAGCACCCACAAATTGCGACCAAGGATGTCCGGAAGGCAGACAGGACGCTGTCATTCATAGGCCTCAAGATTAGACACCGCAAAGGCATGGCGTACTCATGACTCGTCGCAGCCATCCCCTTGATAGCCAGGCTAATCCCCTCGCCCCGGCCGATCCCTCTCATCGCAAGCACTCTCCAGGAGGTCCTCTCTCATCTGGAAGCCCGGAGGCGGACTACAGGAAACTCTGTCCCCGTCATTCTTACTGGTCGGAGAAAAAAGAAGAAGAAGAAAGAAGAAGAAGAAGAAATCCTTCATTAAGGCGAGGGTTCAGAGATAAGATAATTAATGTTGCCCGCAGTGAAGGCGAGCGAGAGAGAGAGAGAGAGAGCGAGAGAGAGAGAGAGCGAGAGAGAGAGAGAAAGAGAAGAGAGAGAGAGGAGAGAGAGAGAGAGAGGAGAGAGAGAGAGAGAGAGAGAGAGAGAGTGGAGAGAGAGAGTGAGACAGGCAGACAGATAGAGACAGAGAGAGAGAGAGAAGAGAAGAGAGAGGAGAGAGAGATGGATGGAAAGACAGACAGAGAGAGACACACAGAGAGATCGAGTGAGAGAGCGGGGGCTGGGGGATGGGGGTGGGGGAGGGAGTGCTGGAGTGGGGAATCATCTGTGAGAACGAGGACAGGAGACACAATTAGCAAATGGGGAATAACCAAAACGGCTACACGAGAAAAACCTGGGGAGAGAGAGAGAGAGAGAGAGAGAGAGAGAGAGAGAGCGAGAGAGAGAGAGAGGAGAGAGAGGAGAGAGAGAGAGAGAGAGAAACAGACACACACAGACAGACAGAGACAGAGAAACAGAAACAGAGAGAGACAGAGTCACGTATTAATTAACAAATAAGCAAATGGGAAGGAAACTAAAACAGTGGCACGGCAAATATCGAGAGAGAGAGAGAGAGAGAGAGAGAGAGAGGCAGACAGACAGACAGACAGAGACAGAGAAGAAGAGACAGAGAGAGACAGACAGAGACAAAGGCAGCGACAGTGACAGAGACAGAGAATCAGAATAAGAGAGAGAGCGAGCTAGAGAAGGACACACACACACACACACACACACACACACACACACACACACACACATACATAAGGGCGTTCACACACACACACACACACAAGAGAGTTCAGAGAGACACACACAGAGAGAGACATACACATACAAGTACACACACAGACAGAGATAGAGAGAGAATAACATACAAGTACTACAGACAGACAAATATTTAAAATGACAGATGTACAGACAGACAGACACTAAGACAGTGATAGAAAGAAAGAAAGAAAGAAAAGAAAGAAAAAGAAAGAAAGACAAGAGACAAGCAAAAAAGAATCTTGCAAATTGTACTGTGCGTGAAACGACCCGAAAAGAAAATATGCGTTAACCAAATTGTTCAGAAGCCGAACAAAATCAAATGAAATCGAATGAAACCAAACAGAGACAAAGAAAACAAACAGACAGAGTAAACAACAACAGCTACTGTGACAACGAACACAACAACGGCAACAACACAACAGCAGCGGCGACAGAAACAACACAACAACGCCAACACCACCAAACCGACGAATGAGCAGAAGTAAGTCCTCTACTGATCCATCACTTCTCGCATCCATCTTCCCGCCTCCTCAACTTCCAGAACTGTCCATTCTATCCGCACCGTTCACAGCTGGTTGAGGCAAAACACAACAGACCGGTTCCAGAAAAAAAAAAGAAGATCAGGAGAAGATAATGCATATTTGAGCATTGCAAAAAGAGTTACCTCTCTCGGGTTTCTGGTTAAGTAAACGGATGTTGAGAGTCAAATATTTCATTTGAAGCGCAACTTAATGGATAACGATCGGATTGTTGTGTGTCTACATTATAATAATTATGCGTGCCGTTTCACACCCGCCTTTTGACATTTTTGTCTTCC
>JADBJO010008892.1:20000-40000 GCA_016801955.1 Conus betulinus | reverse complement strand
GCGTCGATTCTAAGTCCGTACTGTATGCTTTACGTTCATTTGATTACAAGAAAAAAAAATCCAAAATTATCATAGAAATTAATCAAATGATTAACATTTTAAGTTAAAGGGAACCAGTATCACCTTTTGTTGGGTTCCTTCACATGTTGGATTATATTCAAACGACTGTGCTGATAGAGCCGCAAAAAAAGGTGCAAGGCAAGACAGGGAATCTATAGAAATAAACATTCCTTTATCTGTTACAGAAGGGTATCATTTGCTGGAGCAAGCATCGTGGAACAAAGTTTCAAAACCTCTCCATAGGAAGGAGAAATTCTCCGGTCTCTTACTGAATTCGGTTGGTTTAACAAACACAAAATAGCTGTGAATTATAGCAACAGTTTCAAATGTAGGCACATTACTTCGCTGTCTTATAGGATAAAGCTTAATGCCTTCAAAACAAAATTCAGCAAGAATGTTAAATGTCTGTGGGGTGAACAAATTTCAAACCAACATATTCTTCTGGAATGCCAGAGAGATTAAGACCTATTTTACCGGCTATTTCTGAAAGTTCTCTTGACAGCATCCTTGAGAACTTTAGTGTTGTTTGATTTTGCGAAGTGTTTACTACGCAGTACTATGGGACATTTGTTATAGTTTGTGTGTATGATTCAAATAGTTATTTAAAGTGGGCTTTTCCATACCTTTTTTTTTTTTATTGTATTGTAAAGACTGTAAAGATGCTTTTTTTTTTTTTTTTTTTTTTTTTTTTTGTATTTGATTGCAAGTTAACCCACCCCACCCACCTCCTCCTCATGCTCCCCCTCTCCAAATCCTTTCCCTTCGTCTAATATCACTTAATGTGGAAAGACGTTAAATTGAAGACAACAACAAATCAAGTAAAACCAAAAGAAACGGCGAAGACGATACACAGACGGAGAAAATAAAACAGCTCCTATAACAACGAACACAACAAAACGATTAAAAAAAACCGTAACAACAACAAAAACAACAATAAAAGCAACAACAACAACAGCAACATCACCACCATCAACAAAATGGCGAATGGAAATAAATAAGTCCCCCGCTGATTCGTCACTTCTGCAGTCCATTTACCTGCCACATTGTCCAGAAAGAACTGACCCGTCCATCCTTTGCCTTCACATCCGGCTAGAACAAAAGACAACAGACCTGTTGCGGGGGGGAAAAATGCATGTCATGGGCAAACAACGCACATGCTTCCAATGCAAAAAGAGTTACCTTTTCTCAAATTATGGGTCAAGCAAACAGAGCTGTAGGGTCACACATCTGATCTGAAGCGCACGCCAGGATAACAATCAGGATATTGACTACCTGCATCATTAGTACGCAGTTTCTTATCCCTCTTTGGGCTTTTTTTTTTTTCTCTCTCTCCAGTTTCTAGTGTTAAGGTGACTGACGGAGCAGAAATTGCCTTAAGCACTCTAACCAGCGGCATCTGACCCTTAGTAAAGGCGGCGGGGTCACTCTTCCTGAACGCGTGTTCTAACGCCGATCACCCCCCTTGCCCTCCCCTTGCAGATTTCCGAATACCATCTATCAGAATCAAGACAGCTCTAAATTATGTATGATCCATCCTAAGTCTATGGCAAGAGCAACGTTTAACCATCATTTGACTGATCTTCTCTCATTCATATGTGTCTAACTGGCTCAGCGGAAGAGGCACAAACCTGCAGTTGGACGTTGTGTGTTTGAATTCTACTAACATCCAACATAGAAACAATTACCCATTTACTTCTTCCCACCTTCATGCCCTGCCATTTAAGGTGTTGTCAGTTCTATGTCAGATAGGCCTCCTGCTTTTACAGTGGTAGGCTGGTTATCTTTGTTTGCCATATCACGATTTTTTTTTCTGTTTTTTTTTTCATTAGCTTTGAGGTAAGAACAATGAAGAGAGCTGGCTTCTCACCAGTATTTCTAATCAAAAAGTGAAACCTGGCCTGATACCGGTGTATTTCAAATCTAACTCTGAGATCAGACCAGTGTTGAAAGCCGGCCTCACACCAATATTGAAAATCTGAGATCAGAACAGTGCTGAAAGCTGGCCCCCACACCAATATTGAAAATCTGAGATCAGAGCAGTGCTGAAAGCTACAGTGCTGAAAGCTGACCTCAAACCAATATTGAAAATCTGGGATCAGAGCAGTGCTGAAAGCTACAGTGCTGAAAGCTGGCCTCACACCAATATTGAAAATCTGAGATCAGAGCAGTGCTGAAAGCTACAGTGCTGAAAGCTGACCTCAAACCAGTATTTAAAACCTGAGATCAGAGCAGTGTTGAAAGCTACAGTGCTGAAAGCTGGCCTCACACCCATATTGAAAATCTGAGATCAGAGCAGTGTTGAAAGCTACAGTTCTGAAAGCTGGCCTCACACCAATATTGAAAATCTGAGATCAGAACAGTGCTGAACGTTGGCCTCATATCAGTATTTAGAAACTGAGATCAGAAAAGCGAAGACAGCCGGCCCTGCACACTAGCATATCAAATTTAAATCTGGTGTCATAACAGTGAAGACAGCTGGCCCCGCACACTGTCATATCAAATTTAACTCTGATATCATAACAACGAAGAAAGGTGGTCGCACACCAGTATTTCGAGCCTGAGATCAGAACAGTGAAGAAAGCTGTCCTGAGACAAGCATTTCAAATCTAACTCTAAAATCAGAACAGTGAGAAAAAAGATTTCCTGACACCTGTATTTCAAGTAGGCATTAGAATACACCATAATCCGTGACGCTTTTATTGGGTCTGAAAACACAAATGTCTTCGGTTAATTGTTCAGGAAGAAATAAAAACCCGAAAAAACAGCCCTGAAAGAAACCTTGACTGATAGTTCTGTTTCAAAAAAATACGTGCAATAATGACACGCATCACCAAACATCACGAAGATCTCCACACTTGTCTTTTTTTCCCCCAGTCGTCTGCCCCATATCGTCTCCTACCTGCTGTCAAACCCTGTAAGACATGTCTTCCTGAAGGTATCATTTTGAGATCTCGGAGAAGGTAGCATCTTAAACAGCCCCACGTCATTCATACTAGTTTGTGCACACGTCTTGCATGAATTTTGCAGCAATGAAAAGAACATCAAAACACGGGAGCTCAATTTCAAGGGGTGGGGGGTGGGGGGGGGGGGGGGGGGGGGGGAAAACCAACTTACATAAACGTCCCTAGTATCGCGGCTGACCTTGGACTTGTATGTCATGGCCTTTGCCTCATGGATCTGGTGCATTATCTCTTGGCTGCTCTCTAATCTCAGTGCGACACCCAGAAACCTGAATTACGGCTACCAGAAAGTAACTGATTTTCTCCAGGACTTCAGTATTCTTCTTCTTCTTCTTCTTCTTCTTTTTTAATGAAGGTAAGGAGTAGTGTCATCAAATGTGTGGAGCTGATTTTTCTCGGGACAGCGATGACGGCTGTAATGGGTCACAGGCATGTCCACCATCTCCATTTTGTTTCCTTTAAATGCAAATGGTCCACCTGTTGAACACACTACAAAAATCGAACACGTATTGAGAGAGAGAGAGAGAGAGAGAGAGAGAGAGAGAGAGAGAGAGAGAGAGAGAGAGAGAGAGAGAGAAACAGACAGACAAAACGGACAGACAGAAAAAGTGACAGAGGCAGACAGACAGGCAGACAGACAGACAGACGGATGGACAGATGGACAGACAACCAGACAGACGAGAGACGAGCGAGAAATGAAATCAGGCAGGCAGACACTAAGAGACAGGTGGTCAAGCATGCAAGTCATCAACCGTATTCCCAGTTTCCCCCGCTCAACTGTTACCCACACTATCATCATTCGATTGTTCGCACCGAACCTGTTCAACCCGTTACTGCCTTATCAACCTCCACCTTCCCTCCCACACCCAACTCCCCCCCCCCACTCCCTTTTACCTCTCCATGTGTAGGCTCTCCCTCCCAACTTCCTTACATTTCCCTCTTCCCCATGACACCAGTCTCTCTTAATCCTCTCGCCCCCCACTCTCATCCCCAACTCACATAGAGCGCTATGCACAGTTTCCTCCTCCCGAAACTGCCCCCCCCCCCCCCTCCTCCCCGTTCCCCCCCTCCCCCCCCCCCCCCCGCGCGCTGTTTCTGTCCGTCACCCCCTCCCCCTCCGCCCCCTCCTGCCCCTCTCTCCTCCTTCCCCCTTCTTCGCCCTCTTTTCCCCACTTCCCGAAGCTAATCCCTAATTTCGCTTGCATCAGGAGAGAAGACTCCAAAGGAGCTGAGACTGTGAAATTGATGTGAGGGAGCTAAGGTAAGGATACATCGCTTCCTGTGACGTCTAAAAGCCCCAGACATTTTTTTTTTTTTTTGCTTTTTAATGTATTGGCTTGTTTATATTCACTTGTTTCTTTTTTAACCCCCCCCCCCCCCCCCACTCTCCCCCCTTTCTTTCGCTACTCCCTCACTTCTAACGTCAAACAATTCTTCAATTTATCTGCACACATCCCAGTTTCCGACTTTTTTCCCTCAATTAGTTTTAGTTTGCTTGTTTGAGTTTGTGTTCTGTTCGTGTGTTTGTTTGTCTGGGTCCATCGTTTGGCTTTGTGTTTATTCTTTCGTTTGTATCTTTTTTCTGTCTTGGTTGTTAACTGTGTTTCTCATCCCACCTTCCCCCCCCCCCCCCCCCCCCACTTCATTCTCTATGTCTTTTAATTTTTTTTTTTATGAACAATATGTATGCGTTACATCAAAAAAACGAAATTGTTATCAGCTACATCCAACCTCTCTCTCTCTGTCTGTCTGTCTGTCTGTCTGTATGTCTGTCTGTTTATCTGTCTGCGGTCTTTCTGTCGGTCCCCCCCCCCCCCCCCCCCCCCCCCGTCTCTCTCTCTCTCTCTCTCTCTCTTGCTGAAAATGCAGATGCTTGGACAATCCAAATGACTGAATAGAAGAGAGTACAAAAGGGGAGGTGCAAACATACACACACACGCGCGCGCGCACACACACACACACACACACACATATACACACGAACGCACGCACGCACGCGCGCGTACACACACAGACACACACAAATACACGCGCGCACATACACACACAGACACAGACACACGCACGCACGCACGCACGCACACACACACACACACACACACACACACACACACACACACACACACACACACACACACACACACACACACACACACACACACACACACACACACAAGTAAGCACACATTTCAACTTGCCTCTTGTCACAGGTGTTGTTGGTTTTTTTTTTTTTAATCCAGGAAGAACTACATTTCTTTCTTTTTTTTCTCTTGATTAATTTCATCTTCATTTTCTCTTCTGTTATTTCACTTTTCTCTTCTTCATTTCATTTCACTTTTTTTTTTTTCATTTCATGTTTGACACGTTTGTTGACATCCGTCCCGTCTTCCATCTCCTTGCCCACCCTCCTTATCTGTCTCACAGCTTCCTTCTTGCCTCAGTTGCAAACCCTGATCCCTGGAGTCTCGCTCTCTTCCTCACCACCCCCCCCCCCCCCTCCCACTCCCCCGCTCCCCTTCTCCCGTGTCCATCTTTTCAGGTCCCACTCTTTGCCCTGCTCCCTCTGTCTGTCCCCAACGTTTCATTCCGATCTCCTTCGCTTTCCATGGCAACTGCACAGAGGAGCACTTGTGGGTCGGAGCACCGAGAAGAGAGAGAGAAAGTGCCTCTGAAGCGGCTGACAAAGAGACAAAGGGAAACAACAACGACGACGACAAAGATACCATGCACTCAAGTCCAGCCATTTTTTTTTTTAGTTGTTAGTTATCGACCCTGCTCTTTTCCCAGGATGATGACGTTAAATAGAGAGAGAGAGAGAGAGAGAGGATGATGAAGAGAGAGAGAAATAGAGAGAGAGAGAGAGAGAGAGAGAGAGAGAGAGACACGTCTGTACCAGACACGACCACAAAAATGTCCAGAAAAAAATACCGAATAGAATATATATATATATATATATATATATATATATATATATATATATATATATATATATCTCTCTCTCTATCTCTCTCTTTTTCGAACCCTTGGCGGTCGGAACACCACAGAGTTATGGACTGTGGTGTGTCTCTATCTGACGCCAGAGCACAGACACAATCAGCCGTGTCTCCCTGACGAGTCCGATCCAGCGGACGAAAGGCCTCGGAGCAGGCGATACATATAGATCTGTCTTCGAGAGGGATTGTGATAGTTTCCTCATGCAGAAGGGTTTTAATATTTCATGATATACATTTTCCAATTTACTTCATTTTCAATTTTTTTTTTTCTCTCAATTTCAATCTTTGCCAAGTCATTATTATATGATGGAAGAATTGTTAAACTGCACTTGTTTTCCTCCACTACTTAATTGTTCAGCATTATATTGTTTGGTCAATCAGTGGGTGATTGCATCTCTTACGAGATCCAAAGAAAGGTTGTTCTGCACAATTCTTAGCCGCTGACAATGCTTGGGTTATTGAACAGCAGAGAGCTGACCACTCAGACTGTTCCATATCTTTTGATCTCCCTTGCATCCTTAAGTGGATCCTCAAGCATAGGCTCAAAGATTGTCCCTTACATTTTATACTGTTTGCGTAATGTTTTAGTTTTCAACAACTTTTTTCCTCTCCACACTTTCGTTTTGTTTAATACTACTACCTTTCGCTGGCTGCTTTGGGGGTGCTGTTGGATTCTTTTTCGAACCCTTGGCGGTCGGAACACCCACAGAATTATGGACTGTGGTGTGTCTCTATCTGACGCCAAGAGCACAGACACATCAGCCGTGTCTCCCTGATGAGTCCGATCCAGCGGACGAAAGGCCTCGGAGCAGGCGAGATATATATAGATCTGTCTTCGAGAGGGATTAGGCTTCGGAGCAGGCGATACATATAGATCTGTCTTCGAGAGGGATTGTGATAGTTTCCTCATGCAGCTAGTGAAGGGTTTTAATATTCATGATATACATTTTCCATTTGCTTTCATTTTCAATTTTTTTTTTCTCTCAATTTCAAATCTTTGCCAAGTCATTATTATAATGATGGAAGAATTGTTAAACGAAGTGAAAGTCGTCCCCAAATTTTGCTGGTGAAGAATTTTATATTCATAATCTAACGCCCGTTTTTTTTTTCCTCTCTTACACTCTTCCCCTCCTTATTTATTTGTTTCTTTTTTTTGTCTTTGTCAACATATCATTGTTATGATATAGAAATTGCTAGCCAGCACTTGTTTCATCCCACTACTAATTTCAAGTTCAGCATATTGGTTTGGCCAATCAGCAGTGGGAGACTGTATTTCTGAGGAGATCCAAGCAATCTGGAGCTCCTCTCAGCACACACGTGGCTAAAGGTGCTTGGGATAGTGAACAATAGAGCTTACCACTGTCGCTTTTAATCCCCTTCGACCTCCCTGTTTCACAAAATGGATCTGCGAGTACATGCTCAAAGATCCCCCCTCCCCCTAGATTTAACACTCTTTACATTATGATTTTTTTTTTTTTTCAGTAGCTTATTTCCTTACTGCGTTTCCATCTTGTTTTTACACATTAACCCTTCACGGCTGCTGAAGGGCTCCAAATGATTCAGGTTTTGAAATCTTAGTGGTGAGTACACCACAGAATTATAGACAGTGGGTATATCTCCACAAGGTAGCACGAGCAGCCGTGCCTCATTGAGGAGTCCGAATCAACGGATAACAGGCCTTTGAGCAGGGTGGTATCATGGTGCTGTTTTTGAGATGGACTTCGGTAGTCCCCATATACTACTTATGGAGGTCTTTATATTTATTTTCAATACATCTCATCGTAACCTTGACTCCTGCTGTTTCGTGGAGAGTTTCAGATAACAGCAAAAAGAAAAAAAAATAATAATAGGATATATGGGAGAGCGTGGACCTGTGCAAAGTTCTAATGGATGATGGATTAACCGCTTGGTAAAAATCCATACAACCACAACAGAATTTCATTTGTTTGCCCTGAGGCCGATTGCTTCTTCCCAGCAAGTTTTTTGATAAAATCGATATCGTGATTTTGTCGTTATCTCGTTGACAGACAGACAGACAGACAGACAATCAACAATCAAACTGACGCTGGTGAAACATATACCTTTTTGAAGGGGGTAATAATGAGACGTGACAGAATGTCTGCATCATGTGGATTGTGTAGAGATCAACATTTACTCTGTAAAAGCCTCTTAACCGCACTGCAGCTTTTGATTAATTGACTAAGTGACCCCCCCCCCCCACACACACACACACACACACACACACACACACACACACACACACACACACACAGAGAGAGAGAGAGAGAGAGAGAGAGAGAGAGAGGTCTCCCAGTCTTTTTATTTTGTTCAATGCAGGCTTAATTCTCACGCGCACTTTAGTGATTTTACAAACGGGAATACTCACCCATGGAACGAGAAGAGGATGAAGAGGACCTGGGAAAGGAGGCACTGGAAATGGGACGATAGATGGGAGGGGGGGATAGGAGGGAAAGGGGGTGGTGACAGGGAACCTACAAACAAAGACCTCCACAACAACAAGATCTTAAGCAGGTAGTGAGTTAATCATACTTGATGCCAGAGGGACTCGCATTTCATAGTCTGACTGCCAACTCAGCACTGTATCACTACACTAATTTGTCTCTTGACCAATTGGATCTTTATATGTTTCATTAGGACAATGCCTTGACAGATATCTACCAATCACAGGTGAGCTTAGATTCTTCAGCGATCTGAGTTACTCAGAAATGACCATTTGAAAATGATTTCTATAACTATGTTGATAAACCTTTCCTTGTTGCCACACACACACACACACACACACACACACACACACACACACACACACAGTCAAACAAAAATGGAAAGTAAAAAAAAAAAACAGAGCTGCCACAGTCATTCAGACGCCATCGACTGTCACCAACAGAGCCCGGTGAAGACAGTCATCAAGAGTGCCCAGCCAAAATAGTACACATGAATGGCAAGAGAAAAAAAACTAACCAGAATCATGCTAGTCATTTTAAAGGCTGGAGGCAGCCGTCAAGAATGCTGAGCCAAGCTTTCACACAAGGATGGCAAGAAAACAAATTCAAAAGGTCCACTGCAGTCACTCAGAGTCTGTGATCTCTGCCATTCAGAGTGCTCAGCGAGGATTCTCACAAAAAGGTACCCCGCCGAAATTGCCCACGTAGAATGCCCAGCCAAGATTGCCCACTGAGAATGCTCGGTCAAGAATGCCCACCAAGGATGCCCAGATAAAAAGGAGCTCTAAACACTCATTGCACTTAGTCATGAGCCACAGACTGCCATCGAGTATGCCAAGCAAGACTGCCTGCCAAGAACGGTAGGTTAAATTGCCTTCAAAGAATGCCTCCAAAAATTACCCATTTCCAAAAAGCAGCAGAAATTGCCCACGAAGAATACTCCAGGAGAAAGGAATTCTTAAGGCTCGTCGCAGTCATTTAGTGGTTATACACTGCCAACAAGAGCGCTAGTCGAAGGTTGTCCACGAAGAATGCTCAGGCAATACTGCACACCAAAAAACTGTCTAGGAAAACATGTACTCCACAAGGCTTGCTTCAGTCACTGTTTGTTTCCCTTGACAAAGAATAAATAAAATGCGTTATATCTTACTCAAATGCCAGTATGTGTAGAAACAAAAACCAAAAACAAACCAAAAAAAAACAAACAAACAAAAAAAAAACCGAAGCTCGTTAAAAGGTGCTCTTTAAGAATGCCCAGAGATAAAGGAACTCAAGAGACTCGTCACAGTCTTGCAGAAGCCACAAGTTGCCACCAAAAGTGTCCACCAAAGATTTTTACCCAAGGAGATTGTCCGCTAAGAAAGTGCACCAAGACTGCCCAACATGAATGCCGAGCCACGATAGTCAACTAAGAACGCCCAGATGAAAAAGGAACTCAACAGACTCGCCACCATCATCCAGAGGCCACAGACTGTTGTCAAGAACGCCCACTGCAAATTGTCCTCCAAGAAGGCCTACAGAAAATTGTCCATCAAGAATGCCCACAAAAATTTTTTCTACCAAGAAGGCCCACCGAAAATTGTCCACCAAGAATGCCCACCGAAAATTGTCCACCAAGAATGCCCACAGGAAATTGTCCACCAAGAATGCCCACAGGAAAAAGAAGACAGGAAACCATCGTAATCATACGGAGACCACAGACTGCCACAAAGAGTGCCCAGCGAATACTTCACTAAAAATGGCCAGCGAAGTTTACCCACCAAGAATGCTTTGTAAACATCCCATACTAAGAATGTCCGACCAATATCGCCTGCCAAAAATATTCAGTAACAAAAAAGGAACTGTTGGGACTAGTAGCAGTCATTCATGGGCCGTAGACTGCTACAATAATGCAAAGCCAAATTGACCAACACAGATTATTTATCAAAAATGCTCCATGGAAAAAGAATTCTAGAGACTCTTTAGTCATTCAAAGCCCAGAAACTGTGCGGTATTTTCTCTGCCAAATTCCCGCGAAACTCTCCAAACTCACCCAAACTCAAATATTCCCATGCCCACTCTTACCCCTTTCCATATATTAGCTTTCTCAAAACTCTTCTGAGTAGAATCGAAGGGTGTGAGAGAGGAGAGGCGTATGAGGGGGTGCCGAAGAGTGTTCGAGAATTTCAGGCAGTTTCAAAGAATTTCGGAAAGTTTTGTTAAAAAAAAAAATAATAAAACACACTCATAAATTGCGAGCAAGGACGTCCAGAAGAAAGGTTTGTCGCAGTCATTCCCAAGCCTCAAGATTACACAGCACAAATCCTCGGCGTAATAATGACTCGCCGCAATCATCCCCTTAATAGCCAGAAACCGTCACACTAATCCCCTCGGCCTGTCGTTTCCCTCTCATCTCAAAGACACTCTCTCTTTCATCTGGAAGCCACAAAGCGGCCCAGGCGAAAACCTCCCTGTAATTCCTACTGGCTGGAGAAAAAGTGAGCGCAAGAAATCTGTTCTCGAGGTGAGGATTAAGAGATTAATTATGTTGCTTGGAGAGAGAGCGAGAGAGAGTGACTGAGAGAGAGAGAGAGAGGGAGGGAGAGAGGGAGAGAGAGAGAGAGAGAGAGACAGACAGACAGACAGACAGACAGAGACAAAGAGGTTATGTACGGGAAGGAGAGCAAGTAACGTAGTCAGCGAACGGGACTGAAATGAAAGAGCTACTCGACAAATATCTTGGGAAGAAGAAGAAGAAGAAGAAGAAGAGAAGAAGAAGAGAGAGAGAGAGAGAGAGAGAGAGAGAGAGAGAGAGAGAGAGAGAGAGAGAGAGAGAGACAGCGAGATAGAGAAAAATAGAGAGACGCATTGCGTACACACACACACACACACACACACACACACACACACACACACACGCGCGCGCGCGCACGCACGCACGCACGCACGCACGCACGCACATATGCACGCACGCACGCACGCACGCACGCTTCTACGCACACAGACTCACAGTAAGATAGTACAGACAGACAGGATGACAGACAGACAGACACAGAAAGAAATAAAACGAACAAATGTAAAGCAAGGATAGGAAAATATAAAGGATCTGGATAATTTACACTGTACGTGAACAACGCAAAAAAAAAGAAAAAAAAAGAAGAAAAGAAGCGTTAACCAAATCATTCACCCCATAACAAAATCAAACTCAATCAGGTGAAACCAAAATAAAGAGGCATAGACGACAACCAGACAGAGAAAACAACAACAACGGCTATTGCAACAATGCACACAACAACAACAACGGCAAGAACAGCGACAATGACAGCGACAACAGCATAGACAAGAACAAAATACTCTAGTCCCCTAGTTATTCGTCACTTCTCTTATTTGTCTTTCTGCCTCCCCATTTTCCAGACCTGGCCACTTTACGCTTGGCACTTGGCAGCCGGCTCGGCAAAGGACTATAAAATGTTCCCAGGAGATAACGTTTCTCTTTCCATTGCATTTCCAGAGCTACCTTTCCTCAGGTCATAGGTGAAGCAACTAAATCTAGACATAGGTAAAGCAACTAAATCTAGACATAGGTAAAGCAAATAAATCTAGACATAGGTAAAGCAAACTAAATCTAGACAGTCAACTATTTGATTTGAAGCGCACGCCAGCATGACCACCAGTATACCGACAGTCTGCGTTACAGGCGCGCCGTGTCACACCCACGTTTTGGCATTTTTGTTTCCCTCTGGTTGAAGTGTGTAGATGACGTATGGGGCAAAGCTCCTTCCGCCGTGCCTCCGAGCGGAAACTGTCCCTTGAAAAACTGCGGGATCACTCTTACAAAACGCGAGCTCTGACATAGATTACGACCCTTGTAGCCGGCCGGTTTTGTTCGACCCGGCCGTTTCATCCAACCTCGGACAAAACGGCTAAAACCCGGCTGTTTTGTCCGACTTTCAATCTTTTGTCGGACAAAACGGCCGGCTACACCCTTGTAGGTTTTCGAACATCACTTGTGACAACCACGTCAGTCTTAGGTTATGTATGATCTATCTTAGGTGAATAGCTCTACACCCTCATCCGATTTACTTTCTCCCGGATCACGTGTATCTGACTGGCTCAGCGGTACAGGAACGAGTTTGCAGTCAGATTTTGTGGGTTACACTGCTTTACTGATGAATACTGTTGTTGTGGATACAGTTATTGAATCTTGTAGTTCATATTCTCATGTTTACCATCTCTGTATTAGTAGATAAACTGCCTCAAAATCGACCTCACATTCTCAATGAGAGAGAGAGAGAGAGAGAGAGAGAGAGAGAGAGAGAGAGAGAGAGTTGACAATTTTTTTTTTTACCTCATACGTAAGATGAGCCGTGCGACTGAAAAACTAATTTTCTTTAGCCTGTCACAGTTAATCTCGCCAGATCATATTGGCTGAAAATGAAAAAAAAAAACCCTGATGGAATACCTACGAGGAAAAGAGAGAGAGATCGAGAGAGAGAGAGAGAGAGAGAGAGAGAGAGACAGACAGACAGACAGACAGACAGACAGACAGACAGACAGTCAGACGGAAGGATAGACAGAGGAGAGAGAGAGAGAGAAATGAAACCGGGAGAGACTAACAAGCGACAGCTGCGCAACTAAACAAAATCCCAGCCACCTAAGCTCACTGTTGTAACCCGACTTTTCATACCGAACTTATTTAACCCCATCACCACCTCTCAAGCTCCACCTCTCCAACAAAACCCTCCTTTCCTCCTCTCTTCCGTCTCCTCAAGCTCATGCCTTCTTACCTCCATACACTTGCCTCTGCCCTAAGATCTCAGTCCCTTACACCCCCTCCCCCCCCACTCCCCGCCCCCTTCCTCAAGCTCACATAGTGCGTTGTCTGAAGTGGGGGGTCCTTCTCTCGGCCACCTCTCCTGCGACCGCTCATTCCGCCGCCACCCCGATCTCCCACCGCCTCCCCCGGCCCTCCCTCCCTTTCCTCCCCTCTCTCCATTTCTTCTCCACTCTTCAGGATTTCGTCTGTTTAGTCCCGACTTCTCTCGCAATCGAGAAGAGAAGCGTTGAAAGTAGTGGAGAGACTTTGACATTAATGTGAGAAAGCATAGGAAGGAAAGGTACTTTCACGTGACGTCCAAAAAAACTCCAGCGGTTTTTTTCTTTTTTTTTTTTTTTCAATTTTTCCTTGCTTGTTTATTTGCTCGTTTGTTTGTATTTTTTTTGTTTTTTTCATCTCTATTTGTTTCGCTACTCCCTCGCTTGTAACGTCAATCAGTCCTTCAATTATACAGACACCTTTTGGGGTTTTTTTTTTTTCTGGCTTTTTTTCGAATTGGTTTAATTTGTTTTCTTGAGTTTGTGTTCCGTTCGTGTGTTTGTTTGTGTTTGTTCCATCATTTGACACTGTGCTCATTTGTTCATTTGTCCTGGGTTTTTTCTTTTATGTTCCCATCTTTCTATCGTCTTTCTCTATAGCTCTTGTCATTATTGTGAACGTATGTACGTTGAGACAACTAAATTGTTATCGGATACACCCTTCTTCTTCTTCTTCAGCCTCTTCTTGTTGTTGTTGTTATTTTTCTTCTTCTCTTCTTCTTCTTCTTCTTCTTCTTCTTCTCTCTCACTCTCTTCCTCTCTCTCTCTCTCTCTCTTTCTCGCTCACTCCATCACTCCTCCCCACCCTCTCTCTCTCTCTCTCTCTCTCTCTCTCTCTTTCGAAGAAACAATTGACTGAAAACGCTAATGTTTTGACAATAACTATAAAGAAGAGAGTGGTACAGAACAAAAAGTAAAGGCAAGAAGAAGGAGCACACACACACACACACACACACACACACACACACACACACACACACACACACACACACACACACACACACAAGCAACCCTCCCCACCCCTCACACACACACACACACACACACACACACACACACACACACACACACGCACGCACGCACACACACACACACACACACACACACACACACACACACACACACACACACACACACACAGGGAAGCACACATTCAACTTGCCACTTGTCACATCTGTTATCTTCCAATCGAGGAAGAACCGGTTTTTTTTTCTCTCTCTCGTTTGTCTTGATTAATTTATCTTCATTTTCTCTTGTCTTATTGCATTGCATGTTTTTCCTCTCCTTTTTTCCTTTTTTCATCCTTTTCTTTTCATTTTACTTCCTTTCTACTTTATGTTGACTTATTGTTTTTTTTTGGCAAAACATTGACATTCATCACCCTCTCTCTCTCTCTCTCTCTCTCTCTCTCTCTCTCTCTCTCTCTCTCTTCCCCGTCCATGCCGCGCTCTCTCCTGCCTCAGAACTTCCTTCATTCTTTTATCATGAACCCTAATCCCTCGAGCCCCTCCCACCCCCTTCCTCTCCTTCTTCCTTTCATGTTAGCCGTCATCCCCATCCCCCCCGCCCTTACATTCTCCTCCATCTTCTCACGCCCCATCCTTGTCTTGCCATCTCTGTCTGTCCCCAAGTGTTCTTCCAGTTCTCCTTTACTGTCCATTCCACGGAACAGAAGAGCGCATCCGGTTTGTAGCGATGAGAACAGAGATGATATTGGGGCGGCTGACAAAGAGATGAAGTGATCATGAATGAGGACAACGACGACGACGACGACGACGACAAGAACAGAGCACGTCCACCGACTGAAGTCAAGTCTTGTTGTTCCTTAGCTAGTTGACAATGGTAGGCTCATTCGCTGACACACACACACACACACACACACACACACACACACACACACACACACAGACATATATATATATATATATATATATATATATGTGTGTGTGTGTGTGTGTGTGTGTGTGTGTGTGTGTGTGTGTGTATCTATCTATCTTGTATGTGTGTGTGTGTGTGTGTGTGTGTGTGTGTGAGAGAGAGAGAGAGAGAGAGAGAGAGAGAGAGAGAGAGAGTTTGTGTGTTTGTGCGTATGTATGTATGTATGTATGTATGTATATGTATATATATATTTTTTTCTTCTGAATAACGTATACACATAAAAAGATTGACAGTTCGATAGATAGATAGATAGATAGATTGAGAGATAGACAAACGGACAGAGAGAGAGAGAGAGAGAGAGAGAGAGAGAGATAGAGAGAGAGACTGATAGATAGATAGATACGTCAACAGATTAATGAATAGGTGGACAGAAAACCAATAGAAAGCTAGACAGATTGTAATATGAAGAGAGAGAGAGAGAGAGAGAGAGAGAGAGAGAGAGAGAGAGAGAGAGAGAGAGAGAGAGAGAGAGAGATCTTCACTACATTCACCAGACACAACTGAAAAAAAAAACCAAAGTCAAGAAATGTACGAACACAGAATAGAAAAGAATCAAATTGAGAAAAGGACAAATAAAGAAAACAAAACAAAACAAAACAAGCAAACATAAAAAGCAAGTGAAAAGAAAAAAAACAAATCCTGAGAGACAGAAACACAGGCACAGAAAAAATAAATAAAGAAAGAAAGAAAGAAAGAAAAGGAAAGGGATCAGATTTCGTGTCCGCCGAACGATGAACGTTACAAAAATATAGAAGTGAACCTTCCCATGATCCCCTTTCTTGCCGGAAGGAAGCGGGAACAGACCGGCAGAACTGAGGAGGGGCACGTCATCATTGGAGGAGTAAAGTGGGGAGGGGGGGGGAGTTAGGGGGGAAAAAACACAGACTAGCTGAAGACAGGGATATGTCAGATTCGTGCAAATGAGGTGTGCCACTGTCATATGCAATGCCCCCCCCCCCCCCCCATCCCCAACCAACCCGCCCGCTCCCTCTCCTCCCTAACCTTCCGATGTCCTCAGTATCCAAGCTCGCTTGCCTCCCTTCCCCCGACACACACACACTCTCTCTCCTCATTATAAGATATCGAAAAAAAAATCAAACACAATACATAAAGGAAAAAAAAGTCACAAAGAAAGAAAGAAAGACAGAAGAAGAAGAAGAAGAAGAAGAAGAAGAAGAAGAAGAAGAAGAGAGAAGGAAGAAACAAGAAGGAAAAGCGTAGAAAGAAAGGAAGGAAGAAAGAAAGAAGGAAGAGAAAACAAAAACAAAAAAAGGAAAAGAAAGACAGAAAAAAATAAGGCATGTTGCTTATTTTCAGAGAAAACTAGGGGTAAACATGACGGAGGCGTGTGTGTGTGTGTGTGTGTGTGTGTGTGTGTGTGTGTGTGTGTGTGTGTGTGAGAGAGAGAGAGAGAGAGAGAGAGAGAGACCAAGAGGTCGAAACGCATTCTGTCTTGTCCTGTACTTTGTCTATGCTCTTGGCGGCGACTAACCCCCTCTCTTACTAAATAAAGCTTTTGATGTTATCGACAGAAGTGTAATTTGGTCTATTTCATAACAGAATCGTGTTGAAGAGGAAATGTGTATCGGTATTATGAACATGTACGAGCGTGTGAAGGCTAAAGTTCAGTGTGGTGCATCGTCATGGGAATCTGTCAACTGTATTTCTGGCGTCAAGCAAGGTCACACTTGTAGCCCTATTTTGTTTTCTCTTTTCACAAACGACTTGACGCAAAAGTGAAAATTCTGGTGGGTGTGGGTCAAATTTCACAGCTGATGATGTTATTTTGATATCAGAAACAAAACAGGGTTTCGAATTCAGTAACATAGTTTCCAAAGGGCCAGTGCATCGCTTCATTTGAATGTAAATGTGAGCAAAAATGCAGTAATCCTGAAAAGGTAGTATGTTTCTGTGAGTGAATTGTCTCCGCCTGTAATTAATGATTAAAATTCTCATTTGTTTATTTTTCTACACCTTTATGCTTCACGTTTGCATGTAATGACCTTACTAGTGGAGCAAAAAGAACAACAACAAAACAAACAAACAAAAAACAACCCCAAACAATATCGTCTATTACAAAAGCTGTCATTGTTACATATTGAGTCTCTTGCACTGTTTTTGATACTGATCCCCACAAACAGCCCTGATGTACAGATACAGCCTTTATGGGAATACGGACATGAATTGTGGTGTCTTAATGCTGCTTCCATATGATGTGAAAAAAAAAAATGTTTGTGTGTTAAAGAAATGCTTACGAGTATCATCACTGAATAATAGTTTGACCAACGGATATCCCATATCCTTGCTCTCCGTTGTCAAAATGTATCCATGACTAGTTTAGATTAACTAAAATGAAGAACACAGGACAAACTTATTAAGCGTAATGCTGTTAATGAGGGACAGTATGGGTAAGAAAATTGGATGTCTAAGGTACGAATGAAATTATGCGAGTGTGAACAAATCTTAAATAACATGTCAGCGAACCGCCCAGAGAAACGTGGACAAACGAGTCACAAGACAAAACACACAACGCGTTTCGACCTCTTAGGTCTTCTTCGGGTAAGATGAAAACGAATAAAATAACGAAAATTCACTTTCTTCCTTGCGCTGAACTCTGAAGCGTTCTGAAGTGATCAAAGCTAAGTGAATTTTCGTTACTTTATTCGTTTTTCTCACCTGAAGAAGACCTAAGAGGTCGATACGCGTTGTGTTTTGTCTTGTGACTCGTTTGTCCACGTTTCTCTGGGCGGTTCGCTGACATTTATTTAAGATTTGTTTAGATTTCCGCCTGCAGTCGTCTCACTTTGCAACTAGAACTATGTGAGTGTGGTCTGGACTTTGTTTGGCTAAGTCAGAATGTCCGAGATATAAATGGCTTTATGCAGGTTTTTCCTAGAAAGACTTGTGTTTACTGTTGATGGGAAAATTGACATTACAATGTACAGAGCAGTAACAGGTTTATTTCTTAAAGAACACTCAGTCGTCTATGTTCTCTTCCAACCTACATCATGTCAATCTGATATGGAACATTGTGTTGACTGTCGAGGAAAGATGAAGTCCACTTTGTTTTGCCTGTCTGGAATCCCAAAGCTTAAGAGAACAATTCATTTCTTACAAATGGTATATTCGACCCTACCTGTTTACGCTTAAGTTGTTAATGGCATTCACTCACGAAAATAAAGTGAAACAGTTTTTCCTCTATCGGAGTAGAATATTGAAATGCCAAGTACCTGAGTAATGTAATATTGTGTGTGTGTGTGTGTGTGTGTGTGTGTGTGTGTGTATTGTTTTCGTTTAACAATCACCCTCTTTTGGAGGGCTGAGGCTATGTGAATGACATCTGAATTTGACCCCCCCCTCTCTCTCTCTCTCTCTCTCTCTCGCTCTGTCTCTCTCTTTCATTCTACGTTTTCTTCCAATATCCCCCAAAGCTACCACCACTCCAGCTTTTTTTTTTTCTGTCACTTGACTGGCCCCTCTCTAATCATCACGAAGAAATCCTTATTTCTGTTCAATGAACTCTTCAGCTTCAGAGGGGGATTAGTTCTGTCTTCTTCCGGCAACTATAATTATGGGAGAACTGCAGGGTGGAAACTGGTACAAGGAGAGAGGAGGGAAAGGGGATGGGGGTGGGGGCAAAAGGGGATGGGGGCGTGAACGAAAGGGGGGGGGGGGGAGAGATGTAGGGGATGGTCAGGGGGCAGGAGGGCAAGGATGTGGGTTAAATATGAGTGCCTGTCTGTTTGTCTATCTGTGTGTGTGTGTGTCTCTCTCTCTTACTCTCTGCCATTTCTCTCTGTCTTTTCTCTCCTCCTCTTCTCTTAGCCCGTCTCTGTCTTAGTGTCTACCTGCCAACCCCCCTCCCCTCGCTCTCTCTCTCTCCTTTATTTCTGTCTGTCTCTGTACGTGTCTGACTGTGTGTATTCTCTCTCTCTCTCTCTCTCTCTCACTCTCTCTCTCTCTCTCTCACTCACCATCTCTCTCTCTCTCTCTCTCTCTCTCTCTCTCTCTCTCTCTGTCTGATTGTTCGGGCTCGTTTCTCTCTCCCTCCTTGCCTCCTTGCCCCCCCCCCTCTCTCTCTCTCTCTCTCACTCTTTCTCTCTCTCTGTCTCTCTCTCTGTCTCTGTCTTCCGTTTCTGTCTGTCTGTCTGTCTGTCTGTCTGTCTGTCTGTCTCTCTCTCTCTCTCTCTCTCTCTCCTCTCTCTCTCTCTCTCTCTCTCTGCAAGTATGTCTACCTGCGCCCTCAAACATCTTTCTCTATCCAACAATCTGATTTTTACCACCACCACCACTTGTTGTTTTTCCTTCACCAACACTCCTCTCTCTCTCTCTCTCTCTCTCTCTCTCTCTCTCTCCTCTCTCTCTCTCTCTCTGTTACCCTTCGTCTAAGCCTTCTTCACGCCTTCTTTCACCTCTCTTTCTGTTTGTCTCCTTCGTTTCCTTGTCATCACTACAATTACAAAGTGAGCTCTGTCTGACCCCCCCCCCCCCCACCCTCCCCCCTCTCCCCCTTCACCTGCTCGTTGCACACATCATGACGTGCATGAAAAGGACAGAACGGTGAAAGGAACTGAGAGGAGGGGTGGGGGGTGGGGGTGATAAGGGGAGTGAGAGGGGATGATAGTGAAGACGTCCGGAAGGGTAGCTGAATGGGGTGGGTGGGGGTGGGAGGGGGGGGGGAGTATGATGAGGTGGTCTGGGGGGGGGACAGGGAAGGAGGGAAGGGAAGGGAG